>JAVJIF010003532.1:0-157167 GCA_038442645.1 Agave tequilana
CTGTTGTGCGCGCAGACAAATCACAACAACAAACCAACAGAGAATCCTCAGATCTCCTAGCACAATGAAATCAATCACAACCAAGAAGAGAGTCACCCAATCGCAAACAACAGATCTAACGAGGTTCGGCCTCAATGCCTACGTCCTCGGGGCAATCTATGGAGAGAGTTTTTTCTATATGGAAGATGATTACAATGACTCTAAGTCTCTTTGAATGCAAGAGTACTCAGAGCTGATACAATTTTCGCAGAGATTCTTAACCCTAGAAATCCTTTAGGCTTAAATACCTCATACAACGGATCAGCAAAATAAACCCAGAACCCGCATGTCGGTCGACCGACCTCCCAATTCTCCAATACCGGCGACCGGCCGGTCGACCGAAAAAACCCGAGAGTTGGGGTTTGTCAGTCACAGGCTTCCGGTCGACTGGCCGGTCGACCGCGCACCAAGAGCTCTGTCTTTTGCAGATAGAGTGTTGCTGTCGACCGGAGCCGGTCGACACGCTCAAATCCTGTGCACGTCGGTCGACCGGGCCGGTCGACCGACCTCTGTCTTTTCTGCTGCTGCTTGCTTTTTTTCTGCCCGCTGTTCCTTTGCCTTTCGTCGTAGACTCCTTGGCAATCTTCAACAGCACCTGGCATGTATTCACCTCCTCTACTGTACTCTCTCCTCCAACAATTCTCCACCTCGGTGAAGATTTCCAAATCTGAGCCGAATTCCGACTCGATAGCGGCTGCACCAACCCGGTTGCCTACGTACCCCTTGCCCAAGGGATCAAGCCGTCCGTAGTTCACCCAAATAAGCTTCAGCAAGCTCATTTCACCTGAAGGACATGGAGCAAGTCTTTGCAGTGTGCAAACTTCGCCCCCGACACCACTTTGTTAGCATATCGGCCGGATTCTCTGAAGTGTGAACTTTTAACAAGTCAATGTCACCTTCTTCTAGAATCTCCCGTACAAAGTGATACCTGACATCAATATGCTTCGTCCTTGCATGATAGATAGACCTGGTTCCTTGCCAAGTAGATGGCACTCATGCTATCACAGTTTATCTTCAAATATCCTGTTCCACGCCCAGATCATCAAGTAATCCCTGAAGCCAGATTGCCTCCTTCATGGCCTCTGTCAAAGCCATATATTCAGCCTCTGTGGTCGACAACGCGACTGTAGACTGAAGTGTGGAGCGCCAACTCACCGGTGCCTGCGAGAATGTGAAGACATATCCCGTCGTCGACCGGCGTTTGTCAAGATCACTGCATAGTCTGAATCCACATACCCTATGCATTCCTGCTTTCCGGTGTTGTCCTTCTCGAATACCAGGCCTACATCAACAGTTCCCTTGATGTACCTCAGAATCCATTTCACAGCTTCCAATGACTCTGTCCAGGATCATGCATGTATCGACTCACCATGGAGACTGCCTGTGAAATATCTGGCCTAGTACACACCATTGCATTGATCAAGCTACCCACTGCATTGGCATATGGAACATGAGACATATGCTCACGCTCTTGAACACTCCTTGGAGACATCTTCGCTGACAACTTGAAGTGCGGCGCCATTGGTGTACTAACAGTCTTAGTATCTTTCCCGATATTAAACCTCTGCAGTACCTTCTCCAGATAGCCCTTCTGAGTCAAGCTTATCCTGCCAGCATCCCTGTCCCTTGTGATCTCCATGCCGAATACTTTTATTGCTTCCCCCAGGTCCTTCATCTCGAACTCAGACGATAACGTCTTCTTAGAGAATCAATAGCAGATCTTGACCTAGAAGCAATCAGCATATCATCTACATAGAGAAGTAGATAGATATACTCCCCTGATGGTAACTTGTTGTAGTACACACATGGGTCGAAGTGGCTTCGTGTGTACTTCTTCTTCCTGATGAAGCTGTCAAATCGCTTGTACCACTGTCTAGGAGAGACTGCTTCAAACCGTACACGCGCGATTTCTTCAGCTTACATACCAACTCCTCTTTCCCTGCAGCTTTGTAACCTGTGGGCTGATTCATATAGATCTCCTCCTCAAGATCGCCGTGGAGAAAGGCGGTCTTCACATCAAGTTGGTCAAGGTCCAACTCATTCTGCGCCACCAAAGCCAATAGAATCCGAATAGACGAGTGCTTCACTACCGGGGAGAACACCTCGTTGTAGTCGATTCCTTCTCTCTGTGCGTAGCCTTTAGCCACCAGCCTTGCTTGTAGCGCACTTTATCTTCTTGGAGTGATCCCTGCTTCTTAGCAAATACCCACTTGCACCCTATGGCCTTCTTCCCCTTGGCAACTTGGTCAGTTCCCATGTGTTGTTCTTATAAAGAGATTGCATCTCTTCATTCATGGCCCTTTCCATAACTCAGCTTCTGAACTAATCTCAGCTTCCCTGAAAGTAGATGAATAGCCTCTTCAACAACTGGAAGTGCATATGAAACAACCATATCGGTGGTGAGCCAACCTGGTCTCCTAGTATTCCTCCGTGGTCTTCCAACTGCAGTAGTATCTGGAACAGTACCCATGACCTGCTCCTGATCCTCTTCAACAACTTCAGCATCTTCTTCTACAACTTGATCACCTCCCTGTGTCACCTCAGGTATGATCTTCACTGACACTGATTCCTCTAGAGATGGTGGATTTGCATCACTCTCCACCCGCTGCAATAGCTCCTTGGTCTTGTTGGTCTCCACCTGCTGAGAGACCGTAGGCTTCATCATCGAGGCTTCATCAAATGTGACATCCCTGCTGATTATGAACTTGTTGTCCTGTTGGTCCCAAATCTTGAACCCCTTAGTTCCTCGCTTGAAGCCAACGAACACCCCTTTCTTTGCTCTTGGATCCAACTTGTCTTCTTTGACATGGTAGTAGGCTGGACATCCGAAGACCCGTAGCAAATCATAGTCCATAGCAGCTTTTCCTGACCAAGCTTCAAGAGGAGTCTTCCCCCCTATTGCAGACGACGGCAACCTGTTCACAAGATGGCATGCATACACCAAAGCTTTAGCCCAAAACTTCTTTGGCAATCCTGCATTTGACAACATGCACCCGAACCTTCTCTAGCAAAGTCCGGTTCATTCTTTCAGCCACCCCATTCTGTTGCGGAGTTTCCCTTACTGTGAAGTGTCTCTCTATGCCCTCATCTAGACATAGCTGTAGGAAAGGATCTGATTTATATACTCTCCTCCGTTGTCAGAACGAAGGACCTTGACCTTCCTTCCGGCTTCTCTCCTGATTAGCCTTCCACTTCACAAACACTTCTAGGACTTCACTTTTGTGTCGCATGGTGTACACCCAACATCGCCTAGAATAGTCATCAATGAACGACACAAAATAGTGGTTACCTCCAATTGATGCAGTCTTGGAAGGTCCCCATACATCCGTGTGAACATAGTCAAGAACACCTCGGTGCAGTGTGAAGCTGTGCCAACTTCACCTTCGTCTTCTTGCCGATGACGCAATGTTCACATAGATCCAACTTGCAGGTCTCTGCACCCTTCAGCAGCCCTTTCCTGACAAGAGCTTGCATCGATTTTCTCCCCTGCATGTCCCAGCCTCATGTGCCATAACCGGGTTAGATCTTCTTCTGACTGGTAGAAGCTGCCACCTATCCTGTCACTGTACTACCCTTCAAGTAATACAGGTTATTCCGACGATCAGCCTTCAATACTACCATTGAACCCTTTGTCATTTTAAGGACTCCCTCCTTAATAGACACTCCTAGGCCCAATGATTCCAAAGCACCTACTGAGATCAAGTTCCTCTTCAGCTGGGGTACATATCTCACTTCTTTCAGCTCCCTCACCATCCCGTCAAACATCCTGGACCGGAATAGTGCCTACACCCTCCATGATGCACGGATGATCGTCGCCCATGACGACCGACACCCCTCCAACTTCTCAAGACTGGTAAACCAATCTCGATTAGGGCATACATGATATGTAGCACCTGTGTCCAGGATCCACTCTTTATCCACCGAGTAACCTACAACAGGAGTAGTCACTGAAAAGAGAACTCTGAAGAATCTGAATCTGCTCCATCTGCTGCCTGTGATTTACCGCTTGTAGCCTTTGTCACCCTTGCCAGATTTGCCTCAGACTTTGATTCCTTCTTCTTCCCCTTGTACTTTGGACAGTCAACCTTCCAGTGCCCAATTTCTTTGCAGTGCATGCACTGGTTTTTCTTAAGATCCCTGAAGCCCGACCTAGACTTTGATCTTCCTCTCATCTCCTTGTCTTTTCTTGATGAACTCCTGCCTCTTACTTCCAAAGCCTCCGCTGATGAACCTGACTGACCAGAATGTCTCTCATTCTTCCTTGTCTCATAACTCATCAGTGCAGACGATATTTCATCATAAACTAAGGTTTGCCTTCCATTTATGAATGTCATAGTGAATGTCTCATACTCCTCCGTGTGGAGTGAGTTCAGGAGAATGACTGACTTGTCTTCCTCACTTACAGTGACATCCACATTCAGCAAGTCTGTAAGAAGCTTCGTATATCGGTTGATGTGCTCGTTTACTGTGCTTCCCTTCTGCATCCTGAACTGATACAGTTTACTCTTCAGCTGCAACCTAGACTCCACACTCTTTGTCAGGTACTTCTTCTCAAGAGTATTCCACAGTTTCTTAGCTGACGTCTCATGTTGTACAAGATATTTGATGTCTTGTGACAAGCATGAACGTATCAACCCACATGCCGACCTGTTCATCTTCGCCCACTCTTCATCAATGGTAGTGGTCTTCTTCCTCTCTAATAGGAGCGTGTCCTCGAGGTTCTGTGCATTCAATGCATCCATGACCTCACACCTCCACATCCCGAAATTATTAGTTCCATTGAACTTGACAACTTCGATCCTTGAGTGATTCATTATTTTAACGGAAGTAGTTTCTTCTGCCATTGAGATCTACCTTTGATTCTCTATTTATGCGGAAGAATATACCAAATTGAAGATAGATCTCTACTCAGATAAAAATGAGATTTTTACCTGCCTCTCGAAACCCTAGATCGAGTTTCTCACCGGATCTACTCCAAATACTGATTCAACAAGCCCTCCTTGCGTTCTCCTGAGATCGACACACGATCTCCTCGAACACCAATACCTCTGACCTGAGATCGACACACGATCTCCACCTGATCAGATCTGGAGCTCTTCGAATCCTCAGAATCCCAAGCGTAACCTGGAGCTCTGATACCACTTGTTGTGCGCGCAGACAAATCACAACAACAACCAACAGAGAATCCTCAGATCTCCTAGCACAATGAAATCAATCACAACCAAGAAGAGAGTCACCCAATCGCAAACAACAGATCTAACGAGGTTCGGCCTCAATGCCTACGTCCTCGGGGCAATCTATGGAGAGAGTTTTCTATATGGAAGATGATTACAATGACTCTAAGTCTCTTTGAATGCAAGAGTACTCAGAGCTGATACAATTTTCGCAGAGATTCTTACCCTAGAAATCCTTTAGGCTTAAATACCTCATACAACGGATCAGCAGAAATAAACCCAGAACCCGCATGTCGGTCGACCGGGACGGTCGACCGACCTCCCAATTCTCCAATACCGGTCGACCGGGCCGGTCGACCAAAAAAACCCGAGAGTTGGGGTTTGTCAGTCACAGGCTTCCGTCGACTGGGCCGTCGACCGCGCAAACCCGAGAGCTCTGTCTTTTGCAGATAGAGTGTTGCGGTCGACCGGGCCGGTCGACCGCTCAAATCCTGTGCACGTCGGTCGACCGGGCCGCGACCGACCTCTGTCTTTTCTGCTGCTGCTGCTTTTTCCTGCCCGCTGTTCCTTTCCTTTCGTCGTAAACTCCTTGGCAATTTTCACAGCACCTGGCATGTATTCACCTCCTCTACTGTACTCTCTCCTCCAACAACTCCTATAATGGGAGAATACAATGTCATTTGAATCACAGTAACTCAGTTTTCGAGAAAGTACTATTAGCCTTATGCATGATGATGTTGGTACTGTGTTAATTTCTAAAACATGCAGGTCAATTGTCTTGACAAAATAAATTAAATTAGCTTCCTATCATGCTACTATGGAATTAAACTGAATTAAGAAACGCGCGCGCGCGCACATACATAATATCTAGTCTGGGAAATGTAGTTGCGTAATCGCTGCCCTAAAAGATCAAAGTCTGTCTTCTTATCCAGACGTTGATTCTGTTTTATCTAGTAGTAGTAAAAGAGTCTCTCAGAATCACTAGCACTCGACCTAGGGCGGTAGACAGAACCTCTTTCTCATATAGAGAATTGTTATCCAGAAACTGAAGTAAAACTTGAAGAAATATGACAGTTGGAGATAGAAGAATGTAGTTGTAGGTCTCACTTTTCTTTTCTGAGAATGAACAATGAGATGCTCTATTTATAGGCACAGAGCTCTACCGGTTACTAACAGGCCCGGCACATATCTAACGCACGTTCAGATTAGTTGCCATTACTGTGCAATAACTCCGCACGTTCACAGATCTTCTTTTACCAGGTCAAGAAATGCTACAAATCAAAATAGTGAAGTACCTTGGGAGAGTGAGATGGAGCTCAAGAATATTCCGAATCAAGTGCTTGAGAAAGACTCCGAGATTCAAGTGCCCGGAATGATCTTGACTCCAAGTGCTCAGGGTCCACTCTGAGATCACTCGAGTCAAAGAACTCGGGGTTCACTTCAAGATCACTTTGAGTCCAAGTACTCAGGTCACTTTGTCCAGAAGCTCGGAGTTTACTCTGAAAGACAAAAAATAATTTCTAAACTGTAGCAGGTCCACTTGAACGAAGTTGCATTCGTACCCGCAAGTTGCGGCTGCGTGCCACCCGGACCCGAACCCGGCCCGATTCAGTTCGGCACGTGTACGTGCATGTGGGGAGTATGACTCATGACCTAATATTCATAACAATAAACTTAGAAAGAGTTGATATATATACTACTGAAACTTCTTTGGCCTATCCAATGTGGGACTAAATATCAAAGGCAAATAGAGGGGAACTCAAGTTTTCCCTCCAAAGCCAAATACACATTCAATCCCCGCAAACTTGAGTTTCATGAAAGATAAAAGAAATCAGTATGATATAAACAAATTATAAACCATAAAATAAGAGTAAAACTTGGGCACCATCATACTATGGATTCAGGTCAATAGCTTGCCGCTTTGAATCTACCCTTAGTGAATTTCATCGCCACCTAAGAGACATAAGGATTACACCTTGAATTAGGCATTTTTAACTAGATATTAATGAAAAATACACACAGTAAATCTCTATCTATTGAGCGAGTGGGTTGAGCATTAAAGGTGATGCTCATAATCACCGATTCATGAGAAGTTTTTAGGGGTCAGTCCTACCCCCAACCGTGACCATCACGATTCCTCTCACATAGGTAAAACCTCCACGGATACTACCGTTGGACCTTATAACCTCCACTCTTTATGCGTCGGACTTATTAAGAGTTTAACTCAGTCTTACTTAGCTGTATTAAAAGAACATCATCACCATAGAGAAGGGGTAGTAGCTACAATACTACATACAGTATATAAACATATCCAGGTCGATGCTTTACAAGAGTATCACCAATCTAGCTTGTTGCTACTACATTGAACCTCTTTTATGGAACAAACTCCCAATCAAGTAGGTTAGGTTCCCACTGTCGGTGAACTCTACTATGGTTTAACTCCACCCCCTCGATGATTTTAGGACCGCACTCCTAAAAAGCCCTTATCCAATGGGTCAGCAAGATTCTTCTCAGACTTTACAAAGTTCAGAATCTTAATTTTGCCCAATAGATACTGTTCAAACTTAGAATC
The DNA here is from genome assembly GCA_038442645.1 of Agave tequilana. Taxonomy (NCBI): domain Eukaryota; kingdom Viridiplantae; phylum Streptophyta; class Magnoliopsida; order Asparagales; family Asparagaceae; genus Agave; species Agave tequilana. The sequence goes on from JAVJIF010003532.1 coordinate 7,786, forward strand.
TGATCCGAATATGTCTATTCATCTTCTTATTAGCATTCTCTTACTTTAGAATCTCAATAATGGCTCTCGAATCAGTATAAACTGAGATTGAAAGTATGGGTCTAAATATAATATAAAATTTAGACCAAAAAATTCTTTAACCATTCAGCTTTCAAGCAAGTAGTGGCCAAAGCAATGAGCTTAGACACCATGGTGCTCCTAGAAATCACTGTTTGTTTGTAGGATTTATAGAACACAGCTGCATCACTAAACATAAATATATATCCGGTAGTAGACTTAACACTATGAGAGTCAGTGACCCAGTTGTCATCACTATACCCTTCTATGACATCATGATATCCAGTGTACGTCAAACAATAGCCAATTATGCTTCTAAGGTATCTGAAAACTTTTTCTAATACAATTCAATATTCTCTACTAGGGTTACTAGTGTTCTACTTAATCTACTTATTGCATAAGAGATGTTAGGCCTAATCCTGTTAGAAATGTAGAGAAGTGAGCCTATTGATTCAGAATATTCCAGCTGAGACACATGCTCACCCATGTTTTCTTCAAAGCAATTGAAGAATCATAAGGTGTAAAAATAGGTTTAGAGTTATAGAAATCAAACAAGTGAAACATTCTTTCAATGCTGTGAGATAGAGTTAATGAAATTTTATTAGGAGTTTGGAATATTTTTATTCCCAATATCATATCAGCAGGACCTAGATCCTTCATTTCAAAGTTTAGAAAGAGGTAATCCTTTACCTTTTGAATTACATCAAGAGAAGTTCTAAAAATAAGAATATTGTCTACATATAGACACAGAATGATAGAGTCAATATAAAAGTTCTAAGAATAAACGTATTTGTCATGTTCATGGACAGTGAATCAATAAAATTGTGCAACAATTTTATTAAACTTTTGGTGCCATTGTTTAGGTGCTTGTTTAAGTCCATACAATGACTTTACAAGTTTACACACTTTGTTTTCTTGTTCATTGCTATGAATTCTTCTGACTGGTCCATATAAATCTCTTCTTCAAGATCGTCATTTAAGAAAGTAGTCTTGACATTCACTTGATGTATGAATATGTTATGAATTGATGCAAGTGTAAGAAAGATTTTGATAGAAGAGATCCTGGCAACAAGAGAATAGGTGTCAAAGAAGTCAATACCTTTTTGTTAGGTGAAATTTTTGGCAACTAATCTGGCTTTGTATATGTCGATAGTGCCATTGGGTTGGTGTTTCTTCTTAAAGATCTATTTACAACCTATAGATTTGCATCCTGGAGAAAGGTCAGTGAAAATCCAAGTGTTGTTTTTCATTATATATTTGATCTCATTGTCAATGGCTTCTCTCCAGAAAAGAGATTCAGAAGAGTCCATTGCTTTCTTCAAAGAGCCCGGATCACCTTTTCAAGATAGGTAAAGAAGTCTTCACCAAAGATATGAGAATTCTAGTTCTTTTACTCCTTCTGGGTTCAGAACTAGAGGAAGCAATATTAGAGATAGAAGGTGTACAAAAAAGATCATTAGCGATTCTTTAGTTGAAAGGAAAGATATTTTCAAAATAGACAATATCTCTAGCTTCAATGATTGTGTTATTAGATACTTCACTGATCTCAGAGTTAACTACTAGAATCAGTTAACATTGCTATCAAATACGTATCCGATAAAGATATTATCAGCAGTCTTGAGGCTGATTTTCTTTTTCTTTGGTTCAAGTATTGAAGTCTTAGCCAGAAAATCCTAGACTTTGAAAAATTAGATGTTAGGAGTTTTTCCTTTTCAATGTTCATAGAGGGTAACATCGGAGTCTCTTTAGAGAACCTTATTGAAAATGAAACAAGCGGAAAGGAGAGCTTCCACTAAAGGTTCTCGGGTGCACATGAACTGAGTAATATGCAGTTTACTATATCCATCAGTATTCTGTTCTTTTATTCAGCTACACCATTGGATTGAGGTGTGTAGAAAGCAGTTACCTCATGAATAATGTCGTGCTTGCGACAAAATCTAGACATATCATTTGAGGTATACTCCCCCCACGATCAGATCTTAGGATCTCAATTTTTCTCTCCAGTTGAGTTTCGGCTTTATACACCTTGAACCAATCGAGAACATCATCCTTGAATTTGAGAAGATAGGTGTAACAGAATTTGGAGTAGTCATCAATGAATGTCATAAAATATCTTCTACCTCCTCGGGTGAGAACTCTGTTTGAGTCACACACATCACTATGATCAGTTCGATGGGTTCATAATTTATTATGATAGAATGAAAAAGTGTTTGGACATGTTTACCTTGAACACATATTTCACATCTAGAAGATGAGTCAAAAGAAGATTTAGAAATAATATTCAAGTTAATCATTTTTTTAATGGAATTGAAGTTGACATGTTCCAATCTACCATACCAGATATCAGAAGACTCAATGTTCAAAGTAATAAGGATAGAGATTTTATTATCAGAGGGATTGATTACATTGAGCCGGAAAATGTCATCACAAACAAAACCCTTTCAAAAAAATATTTATCTTGAAAATTACAAACTTTGGATTCTTTCACAATCTTATAGCCAGCTCTAAGAAGGAATATTCGCTAGTCAGATATCTCTAAAGTGTGGGTATATGCAGGACGTCTTGAAAAGTTAGAACTTTTTCTGAGATCATTCTGAGATCAATACGTCCAGTTCTCTTTATCTTTCTAGTGGAGTCATCTGTCAGGTTCATGCTTCCTCCATGTTGCTCTTGATAGGATTGAAATTAGGAGCAATCAATGCAGATATGAATATTAGCTCCTAAGTCTAACCACTAGTCCGAGGAGATCGAGTTGACAATAGGAAGAGAGAAATCTAACCTACAAGAGTTGGAGTTCAGTTCCACCATATTGACCTTGTACCCACCATTTTCTAGAGGTTGAGCTTTGACTGGTTTTGTCTTTCGGTTGAAACATTGGGGCACCAAGTGATTGGTTCTCCTACAGGCGTAGCAGAATCTTCCATCGATTTTCTGGCCATAAGTTTTGGGTTTGAAGGAGGAAATTTGTAAAGGTTTGAAAAAAGAAGAGTTGGCATGAGAAGAAGAATGAAAGTAATTGGGTTTCTTGAATTTTTTCCCTTGGAATTCATAAATCTACACTTAGGCTTATCTTCCACTAAGTTGACATTGACTTTCAGTTCAGACTTGGGTTTGAAATTTTGGCTATGCTGATCTTCTACGCGAATCGCTTTAAGGGCTTGAATAAGGGTAATGTCACCTTACTTGTGACGGAGGTCTCTAACTAAGGCTAATCATGAAGGAGGGTGTTTATAATGAGACAAGACACCTTGTAGTCGCCAGAGAATTGATTCCCTTTCGATTGAAGGCATCAGATAAAATCTTGAAATTTATGAAGTTGATCATTGATAGATTTGTTGTCTGACATTATAAATTTATTTAAGAAAGAGGAGGTGAATCTTTCGTTTTCAGCATCATTGAGACCATATTCTTTCTCAAGTACCGTCCACAGTTTTTTAGCACTTTTATATTCATAATATATGTCATATAGACATCAGTGAGTGCACTAAGAATCTTATGGAGACAATGATAGTCAATCTACTCAGGTTTCAAATAAATTAGGAGGAAGGAGTTGAAAGAGGAGTTTCAACAGGTGATGATTGTGCAAGTGATGATTTATGAGAAGGTGTAGGAATTAAATCATTAATGGCTGAAATAAGTTCTAAAGTGGTTAACCAATACTTCATCTAGTTTGCCTACCTCCTAAAGTATGAGCCAGAAAATTTCTCAGGCTTCACACCTTCACAATGATCAAGGTTTGCCATAGTGACATGATGAAGGTACTGAATCTGTATTTCAAATTTTAAGAATGTCAGAATTTAATTTAGTAGATAGTTTAAAATAAAATTCTAGTATGATAATGTGACAAGAGATCTAACAAAATAAAACAATTACAGCTACAAATAAAATGTTGAGCAATTCAGGAATTAAAACATTATTTCAGATTAATTCTTAAATTAATCTAGCATGAAAATACACTATCAGTTATGGCAAGGAATTAGACAATGCAAGTGATGACAAGTAGTAGACAATTTAGAGCATGCAGGTTGTGAAGTATTATATATTTATACAAAGTAAAAACAGATTATACCATGAAAATAAGAAATAACAATTATAATATTTATGATCCTTTAGATTGTTGGTAGAAACTGTGCTATTTCATAAAATATGCAGATTAATTATCTTAACAAAACAAATTAAATTAGCAATTCTAAAAAGCTATTACGGAATTAAAACTGAATTAAGAAGCAAATACATATATATAATATCTGACCTAGGGAATGCAGTCGCGAGTTGTTGCCCAAAAGGATCAAAAGTCCGTCTTCTTGTCCAGACATAAATTCAGCTTTTTTCACTAGCGTAAAAGTATCTCCTGGAATTATGAGTACTCAGCGTAGGACAGTAGATATAGCCTCTTACTCAGACAGAGAATTGTTGCCCAGAAACCGATGTAAAACTTGAAGAAATATGACAGTGAGAGATAAAAAAAATGTAGCTATAGATCTCAGTTTTTTTTTTTTAGAATGAACAGATAGATGCTCTATTTATAGGCACAAAGCTCAACTCGTTACTAACAGCTCTCGCACAAATCAAGCGCACGTTTAGATTGGTTGCAATTAATGTATAATAACTCCGCACGTTCACAGATCCACTTTTACTAGGTCAAGAAACATTATAAATCAAATCAGTGAAGTACTTTAGGAGAGTGAGATGTAGCTCGGGAATATTCCGAGTCCAAGTGTTCAGGAAAGACTCCGAGGTCCAAGTTCTTAGGATGATCCCGACTCCAAGTGCTCGGGGTCCATTTCGAGATTACTCAGAGTCCAAGAACTCGGGGTCCACTCTCAGATCACTCCAAGTCCAAGTACTCAGGTCACTTCGCCCAAAAGCTCAGAGTTAACTCTGAAAAACAAAAAATAATTTTCAAATATAACAGGTCCAAGAACTCCTTGAACGAAGCTACATTCTTATTCGCAGGTCGTGGGTGTGCACCACCAGGACTTGAACCCAGCCCGGCCCGGAGCGGTTCGGCGCGCTTGCACGCGTGTGGGAAGTGTGGCCCATTGCCTGATACTCATAACAATAAGCTTAGGAAGAGTTAGAATATATATCACTCAAACTTCTTTTGTCTATCCATTGTGGGACTAAATATCAAAGACAGATAGAGAGAAACTTAAGTTTTTCTTCCAAAATCAAATACATATCCAACAATCGAAACTCATGTATGAAAGTGTTCTTCCTCATAATGAGTAATATTTCTTCCAAGCACATTCAGTAAAAAATTTATCACTTTCTTACTTTCGCCCGCTTCCTTGAATCCAAACAGCCCCTAAATGAAAAAAATTGAGCTCACAAACTTTCACAAACGAAGAAAGTATCTTGACATTTGAGCTATGCTTAGTTGATTGAATGAAATTGATAAATATGATGCATACAACATCCTAGTCCCAATTTAGGAGGTTGCGAAACAATCTCATCATGGGAGCGTACCCAGCTTGGGTTTGTTAAAGAATCTAAAGAGTGTCTTACAGCTGAATTTCTAAACTTGTAAAGGAAGAAGAGATGAAAAAACTCTTAGGATATGAAAATGAAACGCTTAGAAAATACATATCCAAATTCAAGAAATCAATAAGAGAGAAGATTATGTGGAATTGATATTTTGCTGCAAACAGGAGTCAAAGAGCTAGAACTAATTAACTCAACATGATAATCTCAATACCGCTTGTTTAGAATTGAGGAATCCAAGCAACAGAGGATTGCAATAACACTAGAGACTAGTTGCTAATTGCACGAACAAACAAACAAAAGGAAAAAAAAGCGAGAACACAAAGATTTAACGAGGTTCGATAATTTCCTACATCCTTGGGTAGAAGGGAGAGAGATCTTATTAATTAATCAATTACATGATACAATAGTTGGAGACAATACCCCTCTTTATATAGCCAGAGAATCCTTGAAGAAAAAAACAAATAGATCTTGAATTCGGATCAGAAATGAACCCAGAAACAAATTAGAAAATCCAAAACACGTGTCCCGGTCAATCGGGCAGTCGACCGCTGGGCAAATACGCAGAGGGCTAACTTTCTGTTAAACTCTGACACCTTAGTCGGTCGACCGGGCAGTTGACCAACACCATCTACTGTCACTGCTTCCTCTGGGCGATCGACCACAACTTTCTTGTGCACGTTTTGTGCATAGCCAGTTGACCGGCCTTCTGTCTTCGACTACGTCTGGTCTTCTAATATACTTAATTGAACTCCAATCTCTATGTTGTCTTATCCAATAAGTTAAAAACTCTACTAATAAAATTTTGCAGGCTCTCCCCTCAATTCTCCACTTCGGTGAGAATTTTTTCAAATTTGAGCCGAACACAATATAGCACCATGTTGATTCCATTGAGCTGCACCAACATAGTTGCCAATATACCCTTTGCCCAGGGGATCAAGCCATCTGTAGTTCATCCAAACGAGCTCCTTCGAGCTCAAGTAAATGAAATTGAATTTGCAACAACGAACCCAACTGGCTGAGTCATATGAACCTCTTTACCAATGCCATCATGGAGAACAACGGCCTTTAATTTGAGTTTGTCTGGCTTGCCAATTTGAGATTCATGTTTCTTCACCCACTTTTTTGGATTCAACTTGGTGTCTTTTGCTGCAACTAATTCAACATGTTTAGTATCAGTCGTGGCTACATGATCTCCACTTGGTGTCATATCCGGTGAGATTCCAACTGGTAGCAAACTAACTAGAGGTGGTGGAGTAGCATCGACCTTCACCTGTTGTGATACATTCTAAGTCTTCAACCTCTCTACCTGCTGAGAGATGGTAGACTTCAACAATAAAGTCATTAAACGTGGCATACTTGCTCAATATAATCTTCTTGTTTTCGGGGTCCCTAACTTGTAGCCTTTCATATTCCTCTTGATACTCAAAAACACAAACTTCTTTGCTCGCAGATTTAACTTGCCATCTTTGGCACAAAAATATGCCAGAAATTCAAAAACTCAAAGCAAATCATTGTCCTGAGTAGCTTCACTCGACCAAATATCTAATGGAGTTTTACGTCCTATTGCAGTCGACGATAGTCGTTTTATGAAAAAGCGAGCATATTTTAAAGCCTCAGCCTAAAAAAACTTGTCCAATTATGCATTAGACAACAAATACCGAACCTTCTCCAGTAAGGAAAGTTCATATCCTTAACCACCCCATGTTTACCTATTTTGAAGTGAATACCAATCACATTATTCAGTTCAAATTGTTGGAATTGATCTTTGTTCTCCCAGCGTTATCAATTTGGAGTACCTTAATCTTTCTATCAGTCTGTTTTTCTATCATATTCTTCTACTTTACCAATATAATTAATACTTCAAATCTTTGTCTTATAGGGTATACCTAACATCTCCTAATTACATCATCAATAAATGAGATAAAGTACTGATGGCCTCCAAGTGACACAGTCTTGGTAGGACCCCAAACATTTACATGAACACTGTAACATCCCGATCCCGTGGATACGAAGACGCTACTGCAACAAACATATGCGGTACAGACATACTCTCACATATGTACGCTAAGTATCAGTACATGTAAGAATCAGAGTACGAAAGCACAGAGTAATATATATTCCAATAAAATAGTACAAGTACACTGTTATTACAGAGCGTGATCCAATATTAAAAGAATATTACATCACCAAGAGGCGCAGTATAATGATTTACAAGGATATATGCATAGTACGAAAGCTGATGGGTGCTCATGAGTAACAAAAAAGGAATCTCGAGAGCCAATCAAGAGGGTACTAAAAGAAAAGAGCTATGGATGATCTTCCATTGATCCACCACGCTTCTGCTATGCAAAGAGACTCCACGGGAGGGGTCTACTACGTTTCATGCTCCGGGATCTCGACATACAGGTTCGGGGGTTGTCAAAAAATAACTTAACGAGTACGTAAAATGAAGTCAAGTAGCGTGCACAAGCAAGCACACGTGTATCGACAAATTCAAATAAAAAAGTGTATATATATATATATATATATCGAAAATCTTGTCGTGAGTTCAAGCACACACAAGCATGAAATGAGGCAATCAAGTAAAGCAAATGTGGGCAAAATCAATTGTACAAGCTTAGACGTGAATTCATGAGCTTATTACATCGAGGAGATAATCCAAACAAGAATCCCTCATGTATATACCATATATCTCATGTCACTATCATCTGAGTTTATACAATTTGAGTTGTTCGGATATTATATTAGCATATAATTATCTAGTGATGTAATTCAAGTTTGCAAGTCAGGAGATGCAATAATACAGGTGTCATTTCAGGTAAGTGGCGGGCAAAATTAAGTTATACCAGGTGCATGGTAATGTATTGTGTCACAAGCATACAAGTGTAGGCAAAATCAGTTGTATGAACTCAGTCAATAGATTCATGAGATCAGTACGTCGAGGGGATAATCTAAATAAGAAAACCCTCATATGTATACCTTATATCTCATATCACCATTAACTGAGTGCATACAACCTGAGTTGCCCCCAAAATACTAAAATTATACCATTAGAATTATCCGTTATTTAAGTTATTCAATAATAGTCAGTACTGCCTGAAATTTCAATCACCCCCTACCAGTGTCTCACATCACTGACAGCTTGTACTGGAGCTCATACTCTAGTAGAACTTTCAGATCTGATATGTGAGTACCAGTATCCGAACAAAGGAGAGACCAAATATCCCTCATTCCAAATATTATTATTGTTTGGTTATTAAGTTTTTTTATTGTTATTGATCTTATTTCTCACCCGATTCATATATTTTAGCATGTGTACTGGCGTCCCAGTACACATACATCCACTTATGAATAAAATAAGTGTCATTGAAAACTGATGGGGTATCAACCCATGCATACACGGGACCACGACCGAGGGTGTTCTAGTGTTGAGCTAGAACTCACCGCGAAGCGAAGAGGAGGGGAAATGGTCATATTTATATGCCCTGGGAAGAAGGTATAAGTAAGGTGCCAGCACACCTCTCGGAACACCTGGAGGCCCTCAGATAAATCCGGAAGATTTTAATTGCACAACATTCCTTACCACTGTAAACACGATCACAATTGATATCCATCAGTTTTCACATTCCCATGCAAGTTGTATGATTATTACTGATTGGTTATGATTATCAGTTTAAGGAATGAGCAAGAGCATAGTACAGAAGAAAAAAAGTACATGAGAGACGTGCGCGCGCGCGCCCACACACACACACACACATATAGTAGTCTTCGTGTGAGAAACTTTCTCACACGAAGACCGTGAGAAAACTATATAGGGGCGATCATGTGGATGATCCGAACCGTTCATCTTGATCTATATACTTTATTTAGGCTGCCAATAAAAAATCACGTGAGTTTAAGTCTTTTTACCCATGCAACAAGTGGTTACAAAACAAACGTTTATTCGCCGTAGAATAAACATGTCACTTGATGCATGGGTAAAAAGACTTGGAATCGCGTGATTTTTTTTATTAGTAGTCTAATTAGAGTCTGTAGATCAAGATGAACAGTTCGGATCATCCATAAAATCTCTCTGATATGGTTTTCTCATGAAGCTTATTTTGAGAAAGTTTCTCATTTGAAAATTTTCCTATATATATATATATATATATACATGAGTACAGGATGGCAGGAGTATAAGATGATAATGTAGACAAGTTCTCATAAAAGAGATAATCAGGCAACAGAAAAGAGATAATCATGCAACAGATAAGCAAGTAACTGGTCAGGTGACAAGTGTCAAGTGATTATGCTGTCAGGGGTCAAGTATTAGGCGGCAAGTGTCTGGTGTCGGTAGAGTATAACAGCATAAGCAGTATAAGTAAACACAGAGTTACAACATCAATCAAGTAACTGATCTAGCAAGCTAGTCCATAAAAATAAAATAAATATTTTAAACTCTTCACAATCATAATTATAATAATTATAGATTAAACTAATAAGAAAGCGAGCAGATAAGTTGGCAAGCGGGGCTAGACAGAGCTGGAGAAGCAAGCAGGCAAGCGGGGCTAAGTAGGAGAGCGGGCAAGCAAGAGAGCTAGACATGGCAGGCTAGGTAAGCAAATAGATAGGTAGGCAGGGTTGAATAGATAAGAAGGTAAGCAGACAAGCGAATATCCAAGTGGAGCTAAGAAAGGCTGGAGCGAAGATAGAGTACAATGCTAGACACTATCAGGCTCGGCGTGTTTACCGCTCATGGCGTGACTAAATGCACACGGTGAAGCGACATATGAACATCTATCTAACACACATGGTGAAGCCATGCTCACGGCATAGCTACTCTCGGACGGAGCCAGTGATAAAGCGTTGAGTGCTAGGCTCGCTTATCAGGCAGAGCGTAAACCGCAGAGCGGTTAAGCTCGCCTCCTACAACTACCGCAAAACCCAGAGGGCACAAGGCCGAGGCCTATTGGATAGACCGAGAACTGAAGTTTAGCCTGAAGGCTGAATAGTGAAATCACAGAGCGGTTAATGCAGCTACCACTAAACTCGGAGGGTATAAGGTCAGTTCCTATTGGATAGCTCGAAGACTGAGCATAACCTGAACTCTGAGTAAGTACGTGGATAAGTGTTAATACACAACATGTACACACAGATAGAAATAATAAATTAAGAACTATAGAACCGTCAACCTTGCGGTGGGGCCACCACGAACCCAAAGGGTATAATGCCAATTTCTATTGGGTAGCCCATCCCGAGGGCTAACTAGACGAACAACTCTGCAAAGCTACCACCTAGAGGGCATAAGTCCAATTCCTATTGGGTAAGTTCACCTGAGGTTACTGGAGTACCTATAACCTGCACCACCGTTAGTCCAATCACATGCACATATATAAGTTTCATCCACGCTATTACAATCACCACATAGTTACAAATACAACACCACCTACACAACACAGCCATCGCTTCATAACACAACAATCACCCACCAAATACAACAATGCCCACAAAGTACAAACACCCACACAAACACAATCCATCGCCAACACCATTACAAGCATTGTCCAGTATCCACACAATGCAATAATCACCCAGAATTACACAATTACAATTGATCACATACACAGATACAAGTCCACAGAAAAGGTACTCGCACACAGTAAAGTGTACTCGTCTAACGACAATCTCTGGCACGGCACAAGACTCAAGGGAACTCCAGGGGCACTAGCGCATACGAGTGTGAAGAGAGAGAAAGATGAGATAGAAAGACTAGAGAGAAGAAAGAGAATGATAGAGAGAGAGAAGAGAGAGAAAGAGACTTGGAGAGAAAGAGAGTAAGAGAGAGAATACGACAAAAAGAGACAGCTAGAGAGAAAGAAAGAGAAGGTTAAGTGAGCAGGAGTGAGAGACAGAGAGTTGGAGGGAGAGAAACGAAGAGAGAGAAGAAAGTGGGAAAGAGAGAGGGACAGGAAAAGAAAAAAGAAAGAGAGAAGGAGAGAGAGAGGGAGGAGAGAGAAGAGAACGACCAGGGGGTTGGCCGACGGAGGATGGGCCAGCGGTCAGGGAGGAGGTCGCCGGCGGGGGGTGTGGTAGGGTGGTACCGCCAATGGAGAGGCCCGAAAAGAGTAGGTGTGATATGGTGATGGTGATGGATGTGAGGGATGACGGTGGTGGAATAAAATTGGAGGAGGAGGAGGTTGAGATGACCAGAGATGGGTAGTGACTTGGGTGGTGCTGACCAAGGTTCCGGGAGAGGGAGGTGGTGACGCTTGGAGGTGGAGAAGATAATGATAAAGATAGAGATGGTGGTGGTGAATGGTGGATGTGGTGGTGGTAGGCGATGTCGCTGGTGGAGGAAAGGAGAGGGCGTCGCCGGGTTGGCCGGAGAGGCACCGGAGTGGGGGTGGAGCCACCGGGTCTAGGGAAGAAAGAGAGAAAGTGGGCAGTGGTAGGAAGAGGGAGAGAATATGAGAGAGTGAAAGAGTATAGATGAGAGAGGGATATTGAGGAGAGAGAAGGAGAAGGGGTGTGCTGCCGTCCAAGAAGAGAGAAAGGGGGAGGAGAAAATGGGAAGAAAGAAAAAGAAGAAGAAGAAGAAAGAAAGAGGAAAAGAGTTGGCGAAGTGTGTAGAAGGGGGAGGGGAAAAAAGGAAAAGAGAGAGGAAAAAGAGGAAAAAGGAAAAGGAATAAATAATAATTATAAATGAGACGGGCTCTAGGTCCAATCTGGGCTCAGGTTAAGAATCAGACTGGGTTCTGATCCATAGAATATAGGTCAGATACCGAAAAGAAATACGGGAAAAATAAAATAATACGAGCAAAAAAGTAGGACGTGTATCCGGTACGTATTCCAGAACAGTGTGTCACAAACACAATCAAGAAACATCTGAACGGTGAGTTTAGGTGCCAAATTTCACCTTTATTTTCTTATCCAGAACTCCATGTTTACCAATTTCTAATTTGCAAGTAGATGTACCTTCCAATAATCCTTACTTTGCAAATGTTTTTAAAGGTTTCAAATCAACTTGTCCGAGCCTCATCTGTCATAACTTGGTAGAGTCGTTTTCTAAATGTTTAAAAGTTGCCAAAATTTTATGTAACTGCACTACCCTTCAAGTAGTACAAGTTATTGCGTCGAATGCCCTTCAAAAACTACCAATGAGCCACTGGACATCTTGAGAACGCCTTCTCCTAGAGTCCTTCTTGGGCCCTATGTTTTCAATGCTCTAATCGAAATCAAATTCTTCAGCAACTGAGATACATATCTCATATCTTTCTCCCTTATCATCCCATCAAGTAACTTGATACGAGCTGTACATATCCCTTCAGTCTGGTATGTGTATCTATTGCCGAACGATACCAAGCCTCTATCTAGTTTTCAAAAACTAGCAAACCACTTCCATTTGGGATAAATGTGATCGGTATTAATCGTATCCAATATCCACTCAGATTCCTTTGAACGGCGTGATAGAAAGTGAATAACTAGATGAGTCAGAATTATTACTATGCGCTTGTGCGATATTGGCTTCTGATTTAGACTCTTTTTTCTTGGTTTGATCTTTGGACAATCAATCTTCCAGTGTCCTTCTCTGTAGAAAGCATGTTGATTCTTCTTCAAGTCTTCATGACAACTGTTTTGGACTTTTGAAACTCTCCCTTGCCTTTCTGATGATTGGAACCCATTCCTCTTGCAATCATCGCCTCTACTGTTGTGTTACTGGAAGAAGACTGCCTGTCCTTCCTCCTCACTTTGTAATTTACAAGAGCAGCCGACACATCACTATAGTTGAGTTATTATTTACTATTGATCAAAGTTAGGACAAATGTCTCATACTCTTCATCAGGAAGAGAATTCAAAACAATCAATGCCTTGTCCTCTTTTTCGATCGCCACATTCATATTAACTAGATTTGCAAGAAGTTTCATATGGTTATTCATATGATCATCAATGATGATTTCTCTCTTTCAACTGGAAGCAGTAAAGCCTTCTTTTCAGATGCAATCGAATCTCGATGCTCTTTGTCAGATTCTTCTTTTTGAGGATCTCCCAAATCTTCCTTGCGGAAGTTTCACACAACATATGATACTTGATGTCTTGTGTCGAAAAAGACCTGATGATGCCACATACCGTCATATTCATCTTGTCCTAATTTTTTTAGAAGTCTCCTGCAGCTTTTCTTCCAGACGTAGAGGGTCTTTGAGATTTGATGTCTCAAGGCTCCTATCACCTTACACCTCCATATCTTGAAATTGTGTAATCCGTCAAACTTCACAATATCAATCTTTGTCGGAAGGACTCACATACTTCACTGATAATTGACTATCACCGACCATCTCCTCAGTAGATTCCTCCAAGTAATGTATAAAATGATTAGTGAATACAAATCCAAATAGAAAAGATCAGTTCTTTACCTTCAAATAAAACTGTAGACAGTCTCCAAAGTGATTTAGTCCACTCGAATGGAACTCCTCGTCGAAATCTGAAAAGTTTTGATACCACTTGTTGAGAAACGAGAAACCCAAGCAACAGAGAATTACAGCAGCACCAGTGACTAATCGCCAATTGCACGAACAAGCAAACAAAAGGAAGAAGAGTGAACATAAAGATTTTAATGAGGTTCAGCAATCGCCTACATCCTTAGGGAAAAGGGGAGAGATCTTATTAATCAATCAATTACAAGATATAGTAGTTGGGAACAATACCTCTCTTTATATAGCCAGAGAATCTTTGAAGAGAAGGAAACCAACGGATCTGAATTTGGATTAGAAACGAACCCAGAATCATATTAGGAAACCCAGAACACGCGTTCTGGTTGACCGGATCCTTGCCATTGTCGGTCGGGCGGTCGACCACTGGGAAAATACGCAGAGAGTCAACTGTCTGTTAAACTCTGGCATCTTAGTCGGTCGACCCGGCAATCGATCGACTCCATATGTTGATGTTTCTTCCTCTTGGCAGTCGACTGAGCGGGCGATCGCAACTTCCTTGTGCGCATTTTGTGCATGATCGGTCGGCTGACCCTTTGTCTTCGACCGCATCTGGTCTTCCACCATACTCCATTGATCTCCAATCTCTCCGCTATCCTCTCCAATGAGTTAAAAAACTCTACTAACAAGATTTTACACTCTCTCCTCACAATTCATCGGCTAGACATAGGAATGATCTAATTATATAAGAATTTGGGCAACTCCACCCACTAGGCTAGGCTTTTGGGATGGTACCCAAGTCCTTCAATTGGTATCAGAGCCATATCCTGTACTTAGTCGTGTGTGTGACTAATGTTCGATTTTGTTGATTCTCCAATTTGACACAAGAAGGCGCAGTAGTGGGGCTTTATAAAGAAATTTAGCTCACGAGATATTTGACAGTGGTGCTCCTTTGCAATGGGCTTACCGGCATCTAGCGGTGTAGAGAAATGGCTGACTGCAGTTGGAGCTTCACGTAAGACGTGTCTGCCCCCACACAATGAAGAGTTGGATCTCGATCGAGCATTTGGTCTTCAGTTGTAAAGAAAAGTTGAGCATGTAGGGACTCTTTGTTTGAGGGGGTATTGTTGGGATTTGAGTCGAATAAATAGTCTCGCATCGGCTAGACATGGAGATGGTCTTGGTTATAAAAAAATTTAGATAGCTCTATCTAGAAAGCTAGTCTTTTGAGATGGTACCCAAGTACAACTGTTTCATAGAGTAGCCTTTTTAGAAAAAGAAATTTTAGATCAGAAAAGGGCAGCAAAGATCCACGAAGGAATCAACGCCGCACCAGAAATTTACCATTTGCATACTCAGCCTTCCACAAGTTACAATTTGCAGTTTCCAACCTTCCTTTTGTTTTGTTTGGTTGAGAACAGTTTGTGCATGTCACTATCCCCAGATTTCGGGGCTGCTTGGATGCTTGGAAATGGGTTGAAGTGGGGAAGTATGATTCTTTTTCTCTGAAAAATGAGAATTTGTATTTCTTTTTTGGTGATTGAATGGTAATTATAAGTGTAATTGAAAAAGTATAATGTTTTTTCTATGTTTGGTTGGTAACGTGAAAGTGGAAATGAAAATGTTAATCACAAACTTGATCTTAAAATAATATTAAAATTAAAATTAATTATGAAAAAAATTGGAGTGTAATTAGAATGCAAATAAGATTTACATGGCCACAAATTAACTATTTTGAGTTACAACTTATTACAAATGAAATTTACATGACCAAAATTAACTATGACATCTTGAAAGTGAGAAAATAGTTGTGCAAAAGAGAAAAAAAAAAAAAAAAAAAGTTTTTTCATTTTACTTTTCCGGTATTTGGATGGACAGCGAAAGTGAGAAATGATACTTTCCACTTCCTCCCATCCACCTACTTCTTTGAATCCAAACAGCCCCGATGTGTACCACTTACATGACCCCACTTCCGTTGCCGACAATTTGTTACTACTCTCAGATCTTAAATTCATGGATGTAAGTGAGAAACTCAAATTTTATATACGATACAAGCACAACAGAATAGATTGAAATGAAAGAATTATTTAAAACTGCATATATTTATAGATCCATTTCAAGCAAACAAGATTTCAGTTGCTTCATGCTAAACGCGCTTAAAAACGTTCTCTCTCTCTCTCTGAGAAAAAATGCAGTGAAAAAACAAACAGACGATCACCAAGAGTGAGAGAGAGGTTGCCAGGGGGCGGTTATAACTGGAAGTTTGTGAAATTACTCAGTGCATGGGATAAGACCAAAACTACTCTCTCTCTCTCTCTCTCTCTCTCTCTCTCTCTCGCCTCCGGGCTTGTGCTTGTCTTCTTCTTTACATTTCAGCACATAGCGAGGGGGAACAGAGAGGCCTGTGTTTTCTTCTGAAAAAGTGGGGACCTTAACCTCTGCTCTCTCTTACTTTAATTTGTTGGTTACTTCCATTATCGTTCTCTTCAGATCTTATTAATAAGAGATCATTCCTCATTTCATTTGTTCTGGCTGTGTGGTGCCTCTTCTTGTGTTGTGTTCTTGAATCGAATTAATCATGGAGAATGTTGCGCGTTTCGTTTTCGGGATCTTTGGTATGTGGGTCTTTTTCTTTTAGTTTCTTTGTTTTTGTTTTTTTTTTAAAATTTTGTTTGGGTTTCTTATCTTTGCAACTGATGCATGGTTGGTTCTTGTGGACTATTTTTTGTGGGTTGTATTGACAGGGAATGTGACTGGTCTCTTCCTGTTCTTGGCGCCCATGTGAGTAATCTCTTTTCTATCTTTCTTTTCTAATTCTTACTCTCTTTTTTTTGGTTCTTTTTATTCCTTTAGAGTAGGGAACGGTTGATGGGATCATGGCCATGGGTGTGCTTTCTTTGTTTCTCATCATGCATTTTCTTGCATTCTCTTTTCATCACACTGTGTTAGAGAATAAAAGATGGTATTTGTTTTTGGGGCATTTACCATTGAGCAATTGGGTTGTTGACACAGTTGGCAAGCGCGTAGGTGTTATAGCTTTTGAGTTATCTTGAGGTTGAGGTTCGAGCCTCTCTCACCCCCATAATTTTTTCCCCCTCCCTTTATACATTTAGTTTTGCCAATAAAGTATTAAACTGTCTCTCATCCCTTTTCCCTTTTTAGTTTCAATTTCTTGATCCACTCTTTCCCCCTGAATTGTATTTTCTTATGTTGGAAGTTGTCTCCTTTATGAGTTCAAGTCCTGAGTCTTTTTTAATTCTCTTCTAACTTTCAGTCTTCAAGTGACAGTTTTTCCATAATGAAATCTTTCAATTGACAATTCAGAAGGGAAAAAAAAATCATATTTTTCATGAATCTTCAATATTGCAATATCCACTGAATAGAGTTTTCTATAAGATTAGAATTTCTCAAGAAATTGAGAGCCATTTTGTTCAAATATTTTTTAATGAAATTTTCACTGTGAGCTTTATGGACTTCCGATTGATCCTTGTTGAAAATTTATCAAGAAATGGGTATAAATTTGAACTTTGATACACTGTTCTTCTTTAATGTTCTATTCACAAAAAATTCACTCTGCCCAAAAACAATGAAGGTGTTTTTATTATCTATTTTTATTTTTTTCCAGAGAAGAGTTTCTGGTTTCTGAAGTTGTTCTATGCTTTGATGTTCTACTGATATTTTTTCTAGAGAAAACAGTGTATTATTGTGAAATGATTGGTCCATTATTACTTTTATTTTACAGTGTGACTTTTCAGAGGATATTGAAGAAGAGATCTACTGAGGAATTCTCTGGGGTCCCCTACAACATGGCCATGCTGAACTGCCTGTTATCTACTTGGTAAGCCTTTTGCTGTACATGATTCCATGGATCCAATAAAACTGCTGAAAGTTCATAGTATTCTCTGCGCTCTCAAATGGGGTCTAAAATTCCATGAAACAAAGCTTATCACCAGCACATTGCTTTCATTTCACCAAATTTTCTTCATTATGACATCTATGGTTTCTTTCATTTCCTTCTCTTTCTGACTATATGCCGATATATAACCCTGGTGAAATCTCACTGGCAGCTATTGACCTCAATTTCATGTCATGTACATATGAGATATGGGATCCTATAACATATTAGTGTAATTTGAATGAATTTCATGCATAATTTTGAGATACATCACTATTAAAATCTCAAGATTACTCTGATGAAGGTATGGGCTGCCATTTGTTTCTCCAAACAACCTCCTCGTATCAACGATCAATGGCACGGGCGCCCTGACCGAGGCGGTCTACGTGCTGGTGTTTCTGATTTTTGCCCCAAAGAAGGTGAGGGCCAAAATGGTGGGACTCCTCCTTCTGGTGTTGTCTGTGTTTGCTTCCGTTGCGCTCATCTCTGTGCTGGCCCTTCATGGCCAGACGAGGAAGCTCTTCTGCGGCTTCGCGGCCACAATCTTCTCCATTTGCATGTACGCCTCGCCGTTGGCCATCATGGTAACTTTCTCTTCATCTCAATAAACTTTTTTCATGTATATATGACTATATGAGCATAGTATTCTGTCAAAGATTCTTTACAGAGTCCATAACTTTATCAGTAACATGTGACACATGAGGGCGACCTCATTTCAATTCTGAGATTAATGATTGGGAGGAGATTGAACCCTACTCATGCTAAAAATAAGTCCTGAACTTTCACAAAAATCTTGTCAGTTACTGATTATTTGTCTGGTGTTGTATCCAGAGGCTTGTGATCCGAACAAAAAGTGTGGAGTACATGCCTTTCTTTCTCTCGCTGTTTGTGTTCCTGTGTGGATCGTCATGGTTCATCTACGGGCTTCTCGGGCACGATCCCTTCATCACGGTATCTTGTTCTTCAAGGTTCTATATCTGTTTATCTCTCTTGTTCAAAACCTGTACACATCGAATTTGAGAATTATTGCGTGTGCAGGTACCAAATGGCTTTGGGAGCGCGCTTGGAGCATTGCAGCTGATCCTGTACGCGATATACAGGACAAACAAGAGGGATGGGAGCAATGATGTTGCGAATGGGGATTCGGTCGGTCGAGATGGATGAGGTGAAGCCTGTGAAAAACTACCAGCAAAATGACGAGCAAGTGTAGATGATGCTGCGTGTGGATGATATCAAACATATTCTGTTCCTTTTATTTTCTTTCTGGTTTTTTTTCTTGATCTCTAGTTTCTTCATTTCTTGCTGCCGTGAATGAGGAGAGCCTTGCCGCAGGTAGCAGTCAGCAGGCGTGAAATATGGAATGGCACAAAGAGGTCACAAACAAGGTGTAATTGTAAAATTAGATTTGGCTGAATGCCTGAATCTCATTGTGTTTCACAAACTTTTAATTTAATTTTTCTTCCCTGTTATTTGATATCTCTTGATTTTTCGTTTTTAAGGCTGAAACGCCCAAAATGCCGATATTACACATACATGTACAGGGAATGAAGCAAGCTTGTGGAGATTGATGACTTTTCCTTCAACACGACTAAATTATAGTCATATATGTTATAATGTTTGAGTTGCATTCTCACGACCCAAGAGCATCGCAACTGCAATTTGTGTATGAAATGGAATCTCACAAGTATACGAAGTTGTTCTTTCTTTTTTTAAAATAAACTGTGGGAAAAAGCTAATAAACTGTGGGAAAAAGCTCCGGCTTGTTGCATCCTCCGAAGGAATCCAAACGACACGCCAATCGTCAAGATCAGCGTTACAATGCCGAGTCAACCACGGACTAATTAGCATGAACCAAACAATCAAGAGAGAAAGTGAGAACAAACGATTAAATAAGATTCGATAACTTGCCTACGTCCTCGGGACAGAAGGGAGAAGATCTTATTCAAACAACTGAGTTATAATCTTAACAGAGTGACCTGAAGATGCAAATTAGAGAACTACACACTCAGCGGTAGAACTTCCCCAAATAAACTAACTCTATAAGTCTCCAATATAATTCACCAATTCAGGTTCAAATAAGGGTACAACACCCCTCAATACATAAAAAAAGAGCCCACGAAGAAAAGAAAATCAAAAACTCTGAAATCGAATAAGAAACAGAATCAGAAACACCCAATCTGGAAACTGTCAGAACTCACAGCTATCGACAGCTCCAAGGACCTGTCGACATAATAAGCTAACTCATCTCTCGGGTTGGGCACCTGTCGGCAGCCTAAGCTGCTCCTGACAACAGCAGCTGTCGACAACTATACTATTACTGTCGATAGACTGTCAAACATGAAATCTCTGTTTGGCGTATCCACGTATCCGCTGTCGACAACCATCAGGGTCCTGTCGACAATGACCTTCAAATGCTCCTTTCTTCTTCTTCTTCTTCTTCTGCTGCTTTCAAAGGTTTAACTCTTATCATCTATTTTTAGATCCTCTCCCATAATTTTTCACCTCGGTGAAGATTTCTCAAATCTAAGCAGAACACCAACGAATCGCCAACTTCAGCTTAAATACTGGTTGTGTTATTACAGCTGCCTACGTACCCCCTACTCAAGGGATCAAGCCGCACGTAGTTCATCCAAACAAGCTCCACCAAGCACTAGCAACCAAATCAACTAAAACGGATTTTGCAACAAAGACCTAACCAGCTGAATCATATGAACCTCTTCATCTCGATCGCCATGGATAACAGTGGTCCTCAACTTGAGCTGCTCTAGCTCACCAATTTGAAATTCATGCTTCTTCACCCACTTTTATAGATTTTGCAAACAATTTAACATCTTCTTCAACCTGTTCAGCATCCAACTGGCTACATGATCTTCACTCGATGTCACATCCGGTGAAATTCCAATTGATACTGAACTAATTAGAGATGGCGGAGTAGCATCAACATTCACCCGCTGCGATATATTTTTTGTTTTCATCCTCTCCACCTGCTGAGAGACAGTAGACTTCAACAATAAAACCTCATTAAATGTGATATATCTACTTAACACGATCATCTTGTTTTTGAAGTTCCATAGGTTGTAGCTTTTGAAAATTTTTTGACTCCTAAAAATACAAACTTCTTTACTTTCACCTTGTCATCTTTGGCAGTATAGTAGGTCAGACATTCAAATACCCGCAACAAATTATAGTTTTAAGCAGCTTCACCTGACCAAATATCCAACAGAGTTTTACCTCCTATCGCAATCGACGACAACCTAGTCATGAGATGGCTATCATATTCCAAAGCCTCAGCTCAAAATGACTTGTCAAATTGTATATTAGACAATAAATACAAAACCTTCTCCAGTAAGAAACGATTTATCTCTTTAGCCACCCATTTCTTCCAACTGTGAAGTGAATCTTGTAGTGCGCACCGACAACAACCAATAGAGGATCACATGATCTCCACAACCACAAAGAACACCCAAATCACAGAAATCACAAGAGAAGAACACATAATCACAAAAACACACGATTTAACGAGGTTCGGCCTGAATGCCTACGTCCTCGGGGCAATCAATGGAGAGATTATTACTTTTAAGGAGGATTACAACTTACTAGCAACCTCTTTGAATGCAAGAGAGATGCAGCCTTTCTTTTCACGCAGCTTTTGTGATTGCTTCCAAACCCTAGAAACCAAAACAGCCTTAAATACCCAAATCTGCGGAGCAGCAGTTTTTCCGCCCAGACCCGACTGTCGGTTGACCGGCCGGTCGACCGACTACCTGCTTCCTCTTCCGGTCGACCGGAACGGTCGACCCAGAAAACCCGAGAGTTGGGTTCCTGCAGACAGGGCCACTCCGGTCGACCGGGCGGTCGACCCAGAGAACCCGAGAGTTGGGGTTCCTGCAGACAGAGGGTTGCGGTCGACTGGCCGGTCGACCGCCCAATTCCTGTGCACGCTGTGCACGTCGGTCGACCGGACCGGTCGACCGAACACTGCCAGATACTGCTGTTGCTGCTGTTTTCTGCTGTTTCTTCCATCGTCTCTTGTCGCCGACTTCCTCGACGATCCCTTGACGGTCCGGGTCAACTCCCTCAGTAAAAATCTCTCTCTTTCCAACAATTCTCCACCTCGGCGAAGATTCCAAATCTGAGCCGACATCCAACGAACCCCAGTCTATCACTTGGCGAAATCGACACACGATCTCGGCGAAATCGACACACGATCTCGGCTTGCGCGCACCGGACGAAATCGACACACGATCTCGGCGAAATCGACACACGATCTCGGCTTGGAATCTTTAGCTCAGCTATCCACTAGAATGCACCACATATGCTTTCCCTATACTTCACCTTAGGAGAATTTCTACACCTGCCGATCACCAACCCGTGGCTCCTTCTCCGCAACTTCACGACCTCATGAGACTTCCACATGAGTCAACACTGACTCTCCAATTGACCAGCTCTATCTAGTCTACCTGTCTTCCACTAACGGTCCAACCAAGTCTGCGTAGAGCACACCAATATCATCGGCTTCAAACTGGATGCACACCACTCCTTATGCAAGCTCAACATCTTCTCACCGGAAGATAAACCTGTTCATCGAGATCACACCATCTCACCACTACGTGAGATCCAACTGGCCACACCCCTTCACCTCTACATGAAGTCTCTTCACCTCTACGTGAAGTCTCTCCATCTCTACGTGAAGCTTCAATAGGCCACAACTCTTTACCTCTACGTGAAGATCCAAAATAACATCTCGAGAACCCAATTAGCTTCATAAGAGTTGCATCACCAAATGGCTGCGCCTTTACGGCTGCCTACGTACCTTTGCCCAAAAGATCAAGCCAACCGTAGTTCATTTGAATGAGCTTCAACAAGCTCAAATAATAGTACCTGTTCCTGCAGGAGTGAACCTGTTAGACTGAGTCATATGAACCTCTTCCCGACCATCATGGAGAGCAACGACCTTCAACTTGAGCTTGTCGCGTTCACAAGCTTGAGATTCATGCTTTTTTAACCACGACCGTGGTTTCACCTTAGTTCCATTTGCTGCAAATAACTCGACATCCTCAACAATGTCGTCAACCTGTTCAGCATCACCTTTGGTATCATGAACTCCACCCGGTGTCACCTCCGTTGAAGTATCCTTTGATGCCGAACCAACTGGAGATGATGGAATAGCATCAACCTCCACCCGCTGCAATCTTCCCTTGGTCTTCGTCCTCTCCACCTGCTGAGAGACGATGGACTTCAACACTGAAGTCTCTCCAAAAATGACATTCCTGCTCATCACGATCTTCTTGTCTTCGGGGTCCCACAACCTGTAGCTGTTTCCCTTGACTCCCAAGTAGACAAATCTCTTTGCCCGCGGATTCACCTTGCCACTCTTGGCGCTGAAGTAAGCCGGACTTCCAATTCCCGCAGCATACCATGATCTTGAGCAAATTTTCCAGACCAAATTTTCAATGGAGCTTTACCCCCTATTGCAGTCGATTGATTCTTGAGATGGCTAGCATATTCTGTCGCCTCAGCCCAAAGCGACTTGTCCAATCCTGCATTAGACAATAACTTCCGAACCTCCTCCAGCAAGGAACGGACCACTTCTTTAACCAACCCATCTGTACCTGTTGAGAAGTGAGTAGCAATCCCTGTGTTCTGGCCAAACTATAGGAATCGGTCAATGTCTTTTCCAACATTACCAATATGAAGCTCCTTTATCTTCCTACCTATCTGCCTCTCCATTTTTCCTCTCAACTTCCTCAACACATCTAGGGCTTCACCCCTTTGTCTCATAGGATATATCCACAACTGCCTAGATGAACAATCAATGAAAGAGACAAAGTACCTGTGACCTCCAAGCGATGCCGTCTTAGCAGGTCCCCATACACTCACGTGAACACAATCAAGAAGACCTTTATTGTGGTGAGTATTGGTGCTGAATCTCACCGTCTTCTTGTCCAGAACGCTGTGTCCACCTTCCAACTTGAAGGTAGCAGCACCTTCCATGGATTCCTTCTTTGCAGGAGCTTGCAAAGACCTTCCATCTTCGTGTCCGACCTTTCCCTGCCAGTCCTCCGGGCCAGCCTCATCTGATGTACTTGAAGTCTCCACCTGATCTGGAATCATACTACCCTTCAAGTAGTATAGATTTCCTCGGCGGACGCCCTTCATCACAACCATCGAGCCCTTGATCATCCTGAGATCGCCATCTCGAACCGATATCACCATGCCCGATGCTTCCAAAATTTCCACGGAGATTAGATTTCTCTTCAACTGAGGTACATACCTCACTCCTTTCAGCTCCCTTTCCATCCCATCAAACATCCTGATTCAGATTGTACCTACACCCTCCACGCTACATGGGTGATCATCGCTCATAACGACCGAACACCCCTCCAGCTGCTCAAAGTTGGAAAACCAGCCCCGATTAGGGCACGCATGGTATGTTGTACCTGTATCCAGAATCCACTCATCTTTCCATGAGTTACCAATAATGGGAGAACTAACTGAAAACGAGAAACCTGACGAGTCCGAATCTGCTCCATCCGCCTGTGACCTGCTCCTCTGAGTATTCGTCACTTTTGCAAGATTTGTTTCAGCCTTCGACTCCTTCTTCTTCCCCTTGAACTTTGGACAGTCCACTTTCCAGTGCCCTATCTCTCGGCAGAAAATGCACTGATCCTTCCTCAGATCCCTATAGCCCGACCTGGACTTCGATCTTCCTCTCACCTCCTTGCCCTTCCGCGATGAACCTCTGCCTCTTACTTCCAAAGCCTCCGCCACTGAGCTCGACTGAGAAGGATGCATCTCCTTCTTCCTTGTCTCATAACTCATCAGTGCAGATGACACTTCATCATACACCAAGGTCTGCCTTCCATTGATAAACGTCATAGTAAATGTCTCATACTCCTCCGGTGGGAGTGAGTTCAGAAGAATGACTGCCTTGTCTTCCTCTCCTACCACGACATCCACGTTTATCAAATCTGTAAGAAGCTTCGTGAATCGGTTGATGTGCTCATTTACTGTGCTCCCCTTCTTCATTCGAAACTGATACAGCTTACTCTTAAGCTGCAACCTAGACTCCATGCTCTTAGTCAAGTATTTCTTAGCAAGGGTGTCCCACAGCTTCTTTGCCGACGTCTCATGTTGTGCAAGATATTTGATGTCTTGCGACAAGCATGAACGTATCAAGCCACATGCCGATCTGTTCATCTTCGCCCACTCTTCATCAGTGGTCGTGTTCTTCTTCTTCTCTAATAGGAGCGTGTCCTCGAGGTTCGATGCATTCAGTGCATCCATAACCTCACACCTCCACATCCCGAAATTATTAGTTCCATTGAACTTAATAACTTCAATCCTTAGGTGATTGTTCATTGTCTTAACAGCTGCAGTTTCTTCTGCCATTGAGGTCTTCTTTTGATTCTCTATTTATGCGGAAGAATAACCAATTGGAATAAATCTCTACTCAGATAAAAATGAGATTTTTACCTGCCTCTTGAAACCCTAGATCGAGTTTCTCACCAGATCTACTCCACCACGGATTCAAAGAGCCCTCCTTGAGTCCTTCTGAGATCGACACACGATCTCCTTGAACACCCAATACCTCAGATCTGAGATCGACACACGATCTCCACCGGATCCGATCTCGAGCCCTCTGAATCCTCAGAAATCCCAAAGAGCAACCTGGATGCTCTGATACCACTTGTAGTGCGCACCGACAACAACCAATAGAGGATCACACGATCTCCACAACCACAAAGAACACCCAAATCACAGAAATCACAAGAGAAGAACACACAATCACAAAACACACGATTTAACGAGGTTCGGCCTGAATGCCTACGTCCTCGGGGCAATCAATGGAGAGATTATTACTTTTAAGGAGGATTACAACTTGCTAGCAACCTCTTTGAATGCAAGAGAGATGCAGTCTTTCTTTTCACGCAGCTTTTGTGATTGCTTCCAAACCCTAGAAACCAAAACAGCCTTAATACCCAAATCTGCGGAGCAGCAGTTTTCCGCCCAGACCCGACTGTCGGTCGACCGGGCCGGTCGACCGACTACCTGCTTCCTCTTCCGTCGACCGGAACGGTCGACCCAGAAAACCCGAGAGTTGGGTTCCTGCAGACAGGGCCACTCCGGTCGACCGGGGCGTCGACCCAGAGAACCCAAGAGTTGGGGTTCCTGCAGACAGAGGGTTGCGGTCGACTGGCCGGTCGACCGCCCAATTCCTGTGCACGCTGTGCACGTCGGTCGACCGGACCAGTCGACCGAACACTGCCAGATACTGCTGTTGCTGCTGCTGTTTTCTGCTGTTTCTTCCATCGTCTCTTGTCGCCGACTTCCTCGACGATCCCTTGACGGTCCGGGTCAACTCCCTCAGTAAAAATCTCTCTCTTCCAACAAATCTCAATACCATTGTTCTGGCCAAATTACAGGAATCGATCCTTGTACTCCTCAACATTATCAAATTGGAGCACCTTGATCTTCCTGTCGTCTGTTTCTCCATTAACTTCTTTCACTTCACAAACAAAATCTAAGACTTTAAATCTTTACCTCATAGGGTATACCCAACACTACTTAGATAAATTATCAACAAAAGAGATATTACCGATGGCCTCCAAGTGATGCAGTCATGATAAGACCCCAAATATCAATGTGAACATAATCAAGAAGACCTCTCATGCGGTGAATTGTGGTGTCAAATTTTACCTTTATCTTTTTGCTCAGAACACAATGCTTATCAACTTCTAAAATTGCAGGTAGTTGCACCTTTTAATAGTTCTTACTTCGCCAAAGCTTGTACATAATCTATACTAACATGTCTGAATTTGCCATAGCCTGGTAGAGTCGTCTTTTAAATGTTCTAAAGCTGCTAAATTTTTATAACTGCTCGCCATTCAAGTTATATAAGTTGTTGCATCGAATACCCTTTAGAATCACCAACAAACTACTAAACATCTTGAAAACACCTTCTCCAAGAGTCCCTCTTAGACCTGCGCCTCCAAAGCTCCAACTAAAATCAAAATTTTATTCAATTGATGTACATATCTCATATCCAGTGTTCTAAATGGCGGCTACAACGGCTACATTGGCCGGAAAATTTTAACGGCGATGGGGATATATCGGGGGTATTTTCAAAAATCGGATATCAAAATCGGACTGTAATATACATATCTTCTTGTCTTAATCGCATCTCAATAAGACATATCATATGCATAAATTATATAAATCTACATAAAACATCATACTTATATGTTTAAGATATACTTAACTCGATAACTTGCATTAAGCCTATGAATTCATAATCACTACCCAAGTGTAAAATCTTCAAAAATGCCACATTGCCACATCACTCGACTCGAATTTCCAAATACATACCTAGAAATTGGGTGTAAACGCTATATCGGGTCCAAAATCGCCGAAATTGCGGCCGATATATCGGGTCAATGCCTATTTATCGGAAATTTTGGATGAAAAACGCTATATCGGTTTGGATGTGTCAAATCATTGCGGCTAGGAGCCGTAAACGCAATATCGGCGCAATATCGGGGTTATATCGGGGATATTTAGAACACTGCTCATATCCTTCAACAACTCTCTTATCATCCCATCAAATAACTTGATACAAACTATACATACCCTTCAATGTGGCATGTATGCCCATTGCCAAATGGCACCAAGCCTCTATTTAGTTTTTCAAAACTAGAAAACTACTCTCGTTCGGGACAAACGCGATAGTAGCACTGTATCTAAAATCCACTTAGATTTCTCTGAACAACAAACAGTAGGGATGATCGAAAGTGGGAATATAGATGAGTCGGAATCATTACCATTCACCATTACGACATTGACCTTTGACTTTGACTCCTTCTGCGTCTTGAGCTTCGGATAATCAATCTTTCAGTGTCCTTTTTCTCTGCAGAAAGCACAATGATTTTTCTTCAAATCTTCACGATAACTTGTTTTAGACTTTCAAAAAATCTTCCTTACACTTCTTAATTGGAACCAACTCCTCTTACAGTCAACATCTCTACTGATGTGCCACTAGAAGAAAACTCCTTGTCCTTCCTCCTCACTTCGTGATTCATGAGAGCAGCTGATACATTACTATAACTAAGTGATTGCTTATCATTGATTAAGATTAGAATGAAAGTCTCATACTCTTCATCTGAAAGAGAGTTCAATAGAATCAATGCCTTGTTCTCGTTCTTCCTCATCTCATTCACATTAACTAAGTCTGCAAGAAGTTTCATATAGTTATTCATATGCTTACCAGTGTAGATTCTTTTTTTCAATTGAAAGCGGTAAATAAGGATGCGAAACAAGTCGGGCCCAGCCTGTCCCAAACCCGGCGGGTCAAGGACCGGGCCTGTCCGCATTTTCCGAGCAGCCCGGCCCGACTGGCCCGGGTCCCCCTCCGGGGGACTCGGGCACAGCCCGGAGACCCTCCCGGGCCGGGCTGGATATTTTTTATTAATGAAAAAATTAAAAATAATTTTAAATTCTAAAAAATTCTAAACATTTTCACAAATTTGGACAAAATTGATACAAGTTGTAAAATGTAAATAAATTTTTTTATATTAACAATCCAATAGTTTGGATAAATTGATACAAAAATAAATGAATTATATAAATTAAAAATGAAGTATAAATTGATAAAATAAAAATGTAGCATATAGATTGAAATTGAAGTATAAATTGATACAAATACAAGTGCAAATATAAAAGATCTTTATTTCTTAATCTTCTTCTGAAGAGTCTTTTCATCTGCTAATTTATTCAGGCTTCTCATCTCCACATCCGTCAATCCTTATCGCAGATGCTCATCTCGATGACTTCTGACGCCAGACCGTTCCTCTATCAGTCAACACTCGTCCAGGTATAGTAAAAGCATATTCTTAAGCTACGGTAGAAGCAGGAGGGGTTAGTAAATCACGCGCCATGACAGAAAGCATATCATATGCTAATTCCTATAATTTTCACCATGTCAAAATATTAAAATTTTTCAAATTTCAATTCTGCATCAATCTCAAGAGTTATAACACGAGGAATAATAATGAGGTTCATTTAATGAGTCTAAGCTTTTTCATCTTTTCGATGCAGATAATAAATTCGATAATAAAGAATTTTTAGGTTTAGATGAACATGCAGGTTGGGATGATTGTTTATTTTCAAATTGAGAACTATAAAAATCATACATATTAATAGAATACTCAGTATCTTTTTATACGGTATAATTAGAAAAATCTATTTTCATAAATATTTTCAAGTAAATATTTACATCCTTCAAATTTAATTCGAGGATCCATAATAGTAGCAAAATAAAATATATTAGGAAAATATTTAAAATACTTATTGAATTTTTTCTTCCATAAGTTCAATAATATCTTGAAGTAAAATCATGTCGATATGTATAAATAGTTCAGTAATTTTAGTTAACTCGTAAAAAACTAAATTAGTCATATGATAATAAACCGCAAAAATAATCTTGTACTCTTTCAAATTTTTCAAAAATTCATAAATTACTTCAATAATGTTCCATTCATAACTGGTAATAAATATATCAGGTAATTTCATAGAAATAAATATATCTATTACAGTCTGACAAGGATAACTTTTATCAATATATTATATGTTGAGCTCTAACGAGTTCTTATGTCCTGGGGTAAACTTTTAATTTGTAGATCTACGCTTGAACAACTTTTATTTAAACCTTTGTCTATTTGGACCACTACTTTTAATAAATAAATAGTATTTCTTAAATTTTAAATATAGCTATTCATACATTTTAAACATTTTGTACACACAAGTTAATAATGTGACACACACAACGAAAAATTTTCCATTCAAAACCGGTCTAAAATATTTTTTTTTTTAAAAGCTCAATTGCAACAACATTATGCTAGCATTATCAACTAAAATAGAAAAAAATTAGATTCAAGTCTAAATTCTCTAACAACTTTCATAATAGTCTGAGTTGATAAAAAGTGTGTGCTCATTTTTAACTGAAATTGATAATAATATAAATACCGAAATGTGAAAAACTTGAGGGAACTTGAGCACTTGAGAGAGCATGATCACTTGAGAACTTGAGAGAGCTTGACCACTTGAGAACTTGAGAGATCTTGAGAACTTGAGAATTTAAGAGATTTTTTAGAGATTTTTAGAGATTTGTTTGGTGATGAAATGAAGTGGGAAGAGTGAGTATTTATAAAGGGAAAGATGACATTAAAATATAATTTGTTTTTTGCAAAAAAAGTTAAATTTGGGCCAATAAAGGCGTTGGGGTTATTTGTAAAATAAATTACAAATACTCCCTAACGGCTATTGTAACCCCCTGATCCCTAATGTACGTATCACAATATTAGTACTCGATACAACGTACAAAGTGATTTGACATTCTTGGTAATCAGATTCTATGGCCAGTTTGTGAGTGTTTTTCTTTTAGAAATTGTATTTATTCAGATATCATAAATTGATTGACTGTTTTAAGTAATAACTTTTGATCATGGGTAAATTATTGTAAATATTAATGAATAACTTGTAATTATTAGAAACTCATTGTAAATATTGTATGTTGCTTCCTGATTTAATATAAATATAGATGATTTAATAATAATAACATAAATACTGAAATATACAACTCTGACACAGTCGTCATACTTGCACAGCCACTGACACACGGGCCACTCTTTCACCATATTCTTGGACACTATTATTTTCTGTATTGTCTCACAGTTAAATAACTATCGTTACATATATACTGATTCACGGAAACTCTATTACACTAGACATACTCACTACTACATGGATACTAGACACCGTTATTTCATGAGCTTGTATCATTATTACACGGACACTGTAGTTCACTGGACATGATATTACATGTTACATTGATCACTGTTATTACATGTACTAGTGATACACAGATATGTTACACAGATTATTGCTACATGACTATGCTACATGGCTACACGGATATTCACTGGTATAAATGCATTGATTATTTATATATATTCCTGCTTCATGTACTTCCTGTCATCCCGTTACATGATTGTTTTTTCGTTACTTCTATTGATATTCGTGTGATTGATATTCTCGTTACTGGATATGAGTGTTGTTGATACGCGATGTGTGGAACTAAGTGCCACATGAATCTCAGTCACGGGCCACCATTTCTTGTACTGAGGCTTAGCGTACGTAAGTGAGGGTATCTCCGCCATGCGTATGTACGTCGCTATAACGTCCTCGTACTTGCGGGATCGGGGCGTTACAGCTATAATCTGGGCTGCCACTTATAGCCATCGGGGGTATTTGTAAGAAAAAATATACAAACCACCCTGACCAGCCAACAACACTGAAAAGAGTCGTTGGCCATTTCGGGCCGGGGCGGCACAGCCCGACTGGGCCGTGGCCCATTTCCCAAACTCGGGCATACCCCGAGTTTGGAGACGGGCCTAAGCCGAGTTGGCTTGGGCCCGTGCGAGTCGGGGCTGGAACGGGCCCGTTCGCACCCTTAACGGTAAAGCCTCCTCTTCAAATGCAACTGATTCTCGATGCTCTTCGTCAAATACTTACTTTCAAGGACCTCCCAAATCTTTCCTACAGAAGTCTCATTCTTCACATGATACTTCAAATCTTATGTCAAATAAGACCTGTCAATGCCACACGTCGTACGATTCATCTTATTCCAATCTTTTTCTGAAGTCTCCTCTGGTTTCTCTTGCAAAAGCAGCGTATCATTCAAATTCTGCGTGTTTAACGCATCCATCACCTCGCATCTCCACGTACCAAAGTTGCTCGTATCATCAAACTTCACCACATCGATCTTCGACTGGTGGATGTTCATAGTCTTTACCATGGATTGATTAACCTCGACCATATCTCCTCCAAAAAATGTTAATAACAATGTGAAAAATTAAATAAAAATAGATTCAAATATATAAAGATCGAAACTTTACCCCAGAGTGAGACCCTAAACGAGTTTCAGAACGATCTACCCACCAAATCCGATCCCAATGAACAAACTAATGCAGTTCTGAGATCGACACATCTCACAAACATACCAAACCCGCCGCTCCGAGATCGACACAAGATCTCCGTCGAACAGACCACGATGCTCTTAGGATCGATACCTGATCCCTAACCGAACATGGGATGTTAATACCACTTGTTGCGCCCTCCGGAGAAACCCAAACAACACTCCAATTGTCAAGATCATCGTAACAATGTCGAGTTATTCACAAGCCAATTAACGAACTAACAATCAAGAGAGAGAGCGAGAAATAAACAATTTTAAAGTTTGGCAACTTGCCTACATCCTCAGAGCAGAAGGGAGAAGATCTTATCCAGACAACTGAGTTATAATAGTTACAAAGTGATTCAGAGATCCAAATTAGAGAAACTCATACTCGGTCATGGAATACTTTCAAACAAACTAATTCTAAAACTCTCCAATAGAATTCACCAATTCAAGTTGCAAAGAAGGATACAACACTACTCAATATATTGGCAGAGAGCCGACGAAAAAAGAAAACCAAAAACTCTGAAATCGACTCAGAAATGAGAATCAGAAACCCAATTTGGGAATTGCCAGAACCCGCAGCTGTCGTCAGCTCCAAGGGCCCGTTGATGGTAGACTTCACTCTCATATTAAAGTTAACCGCAAGTGCATGGTTGTTCGATATAGCACTTGAGGGCCGATCCACAGTGACGGGTGTTTTTTTACAAGTTAAAACACTATCTAGCAGATTGATCAAAAGTGTTTTGAATTTTGGATTTTTAAACTAATAACTAACCTAGAAAAATTAAGCACCTAGGATCGAATCCCCCTAAACTAGCATCAAGCGGTTAATCTCGGTCTCTTTATCTGTTTGTTGTCAATCACAAAATCCCTATCTTTAAAAAGAAAAATTAAGTCTGAACTTTCGATTAAGCACAGGTATTATCTACGTTATATGATCCATCAAAAGTAAATGAAATTAACAAATTAAATAAAATACAGAAAAAGCAGTAAAATCTTAAGTATGAATCATTAGCTAAAAATATATACCCTGTCAAATATCTAGTTATTATAGAAATTAATTTTCTAAAAGTTGTAGATGTATAAACAGCCCTAAATAAGAGATCTAACATTGACCACACCAGATTCTAAATTGAGTTCATCTCTCCCTAAATACTTGATAAAAATATGTCTACTCATAACTAGGCTAACAATGCTATCTAATAAATTAAGCATAATCAGATAACTAAATTAACTACTAATTGTAGAAAATAATTAACTAAATCAATTAAACTAAATTAACGAACCAAAATAAACTGGTTAATTAACCAAAATGATTAAAACAAAAATTACTCCCAAAACTGACCCGCGCAGCATCCAAACTGCCGCCGTTGTTCGTTGCCAGCTACAGAACCACGGGAACAAAAACCCCCGCCTTCTGTGTGGGCCCACACGCATGCGCTCACCCCGGCTACAGGGCGAAAAGTACCAAGATGCGGGCCCCGACGCCGCATGATTCGCATTGTGCGGCGATTAACAGATGCCAAACCGAATAATATAAATAAACAAAAAATAATCCTAAAATGTTGTCATGATAAAAACATAAAAGAGAATTATTTTTATAATAAATGATGCATAAAACAAGGGCTGCAGTCATACATGAATGATTTCAAGAGACGGCAGCCCCTTCTTTCTTTTCTGTATATTTAAATTATATATTATAAAAAAAAAGCTTGAATTTTTGATATTTACATTTCAAATTCAATTCAGAATTTGGAGTAAATTTTATTTGATAGTTTTGATTAGTAAATTAGCCTAATCTTTAAGAATTCATCAACATGAAAGTTATAGCTCTGAATTCTCTTTCCGTAAACACTTAGATGATCCCGTTTGAAGCTCTATAGCAAAAGTTATCGTTAAGATACCACTGCTTGTTCAAAAAAGTATCTTTCGTTCTTCATTGTTGGATTTTTTTTTGTGTGCAAACTACGTCATTCTTTTTGCTTCTCTTCCTTCATTTATCGATTGAGTACATTCACTGAAAAGATAGTAAAGCAAACCCAAGTAGCAACTATTTATGTACAAAATTAGATAAATAAGAGCAATAGAATGTTATAAAATCATAGCAATCGTCTGTCGACAGATTGAGCTAACCCAACTCTCGAATTGGACATCTGTCGACAGCCTGAGCCGCTCCTGTCGACTACTATACAATTATTGTCTACAGACAAATCCTCTATTGACAGGCACCAGTCGGCTTTCAACCGTTCCTTTCTTCTTTCTTATGTTATTGCTATTTTCAAAAGAGTTAAAAAAAAATCTTATCACCAATTGTTTAGATTCTCTCCCACACGGCAAGTGTTCTAGTGAAAGACATTTAACCAAAAAGTCTTACAAGAGATGGTACAAAGAAGAAGTGCAATCAAAGCAAAGCCACAAGTGGACACCAAAATACAAAAGTATGGTCAAGCTCCCGGACAAACACACAAAAGTCCCAACCCTTCACGAGAACTGGAAAGGACGCAAAGTTCACGAGCTCAACAGCGCGCACCAACTCTCTCGGTCGTCATCAACGGTGGAAGTCTCTGAGTCCTTTTGGGTTTGGGTCAACATCAATGTGTCCACCCAAATCGGCAGTAATCTTGTGCTTGATATGGCCTGAAAGAAGATTGATACAATTAGAGATAGAAGCACGAATGGAGAAAAATATATCATGTGGGCTTTCATGAATGTTGTGAAAATTTTGCCTTTTCCCTCCCTCTGAAAAATCTATGTCCAGAAACCTTCTAATGGACCAGTTGGTGAATGAGTTTCTCCAAGCAGTTCAAACGGGTACAGATTCGGGAATGTTTTTGAAGTGCAAATGGAGAAACCAAATCTGTTGGAAAAAGGAACGTAAGGTGGTCAGTGGATTCTAGTGGCGAAATGGCAAACTGTACAATGAGTAAGCCTCGGAATGAAAAATGGGAAAACTCTTTTTTTTTTTTTTCTTTTTTTTTACCCTTTTACACCTCTATTTTACATTATCATTTTTCTGCTTTCAGGGTGGTACAATTAATTTTGTGGTCATGTATATCTCACTTGTAATAAGTTGTAACTTAATGCATCAAATTTTGATGTCATGTAAATTCTGCATGCAGTCCAATTATAGTATAAAAATATCACTTAAGAAATAATATTTAATTTAATATTATTTTATGGTTAACTCTATAGTCAACTTTTTCACTTCCATATTACTAACAAAATATTGAAAAACACAATATATTTTTACACTTACGCTTCGAAAAACTTATTTCAACAAATCTCATTTTTTCATTACACTTTAATTTTTCAGATAACTCTAGACGCTGCACGCCTCAAACTTCCGTCGTTGAGGCGAATTATAGATAGCTCTAACAGAGGAAGACACTGTACTAATATTAAGAATCGATTAGCCAGAGTGATGAGACCATACCATCTATCCTTTCAAAGAGTTAGTTTTGTTCCCGTTGCAATTGGAGAAGGAGATGCCAGCCAAGTAAGTCTCCTCTAACTTTGAGGAGTCCCTTCCACGACGAACAGGCACACTAGTCTCCTTCTTTCCTCTGTCTCGCAGAAAACTTTTCACCACCATTTTACAAAGAGGGCAGTGTTCAAATTTCTACGATTTACAACAACCAACCCACGATAAACGAATTTATGACGACATTTATAATAGATCGGTATGCCCATCTTGTCACGGGAGCAGGGTAAGATCTTTCGCGCGATATGGGCCGTCCATCACAGCTGATGGATGATGGACGACCCGATGAGGGGAGAGAAACGCGCTTTATGAGCCCGTCTATTTGGGTCATAGATCTACTTAGATGGACAATGATCGTTCGCGCGAAGGAGCTAACACGAACCCTTTGTCATGTAAAACATGAAGGGCATAGGTAAGCAGGGGTGGACCCACATACAGCCTAGTGTACATAAGTTAGGGTCTTCCCAATTGGATCACTGCGCTTAAATGGAAATTAACCTCGAAACAGGAGGTAATCCATTTTATGATGATGGATTGTGCATAAGATTTTCCAAACAGTAGTATGTCGTCTGGCGTGCTGAAGTTCAACAATAGAGTTATATGGCGACCCAATGCCAATTCTTCATTAAGGTTTGTGTTTCGATAATGCGAAATCATAATGTTCAATCCATTCTCCACCAAAACGAAAAGAGTGGTGAAAAAGGGTCTCCTTGCCTTGGTATCTTTTGCACAGAATTTATTCGTTCCCTTCCATCGACTGAAATGGACACTTCAGCTGACATGAGTCAGGTCTGAACCAAACCTATCCTCTTGTCCCGAAACCACATGGACAAGGAGCTTGAAATTCATCCATAGAGCTGCTACTACAAGATGCTGGTAGTGTGATTCTAAAATATTGAAATTAAAGGGAAGTAATATTAATTTAAAATTTTGAAATTAAAGAGGTGAGTTACCATCGGCGGTGGAGGAGAGATGTCACGACTTCAGTTGTTAGGGGATCCGGTCACTGAGCTGCAGATGTCGCGACGACGCTAGTGGGAGATCTAGACAAGGGTTGGACGGTTCTCACCTGCAGAAGACGCAATTGCGGTAAATGGGAGAAGTCTCGACTTTGCTGAGGGCATTCCGATGGTTTCGCTTTTTTTTTTCTTCTTCTTCTTTTCCTTTTGAAGGATCAAATTGTGTATGTTCTATACAAATTTGTACCCTTCTATCTTGATAATGTTTCGTTAAGTTTATTTTAAGGACAGATTTCTGAATTAATTCAAATTTTAAAAATAATTAGAAAAATAAACTCTCCATCAAAATAATTGTAAAAACCGACCTCTCCTCTTCCATATTGAGGCCACGTCGGCCAACGGTCAACTGTCGGCGCCAGCGTGGCAGACGAAGGATGTTCACAGAAGTCCGGCCTTGGCAAGGCCGAACTTCGAATTTTAGCATTTTAAAAATCCGACCTTATCAAGTCCGACCTATTTTATTAATGAAACGCCAGGGTTTTCTCTCAAGAAAAAAAAGGTTGCGTTACATAAAACTCATTAAACGGTTCAGGTGTTGAGGAAATAGAAAAGATATCAGGAGAAATTAGAAGGAAAAAAAAATTAAGGTTAGGTTTTCGGCTGGCCTTATTGGGGATTAACCTGTCAATTGGCAGGCCTCATTTTGGGATTATAAACGTCAATGTTTTAGGCCCAAACCTAATTTGGCCGACAAGCCCAAATAGTATAGATATAAGTGTAACATATTTTGGCGTGAGGTAATCAGCATGATATTTTTCGCAATGTAGGTGACTCTGATATTTAACATAGCTATATTTGGTTGGATACATAAAAACTTGTTTGTAAAATTATTTTTTATCATAGATATATTCTGAATTAGGTTACACTCTGTATACTTACCAATTGGCAGCCCTTACTGGGCATTATATAATTTAAATACTTTGGGCCCCCAATTTATATTTTCAATCAAGCCCAAATAGTATATATCTAAGGCAAAAATTTAGTAAAATACGATAAACATTCAACCGTTTTAAAAAAGATTATGCGCTTTCATTTTTATAAAATGCTATCACAAACTTCACTTGTAAGAAACTATAACAGTGGCTGCTAACGAAAAAAGAAAAAGATAATTTTATCATTGTCTAACACACAAAATTAAAAAAAAAATAGAAAACGAGATAGATCGTAGAAAAGATAGTGACGGTGAGAGAAGGACCGGGAGGAGACAGAGGGCGCATGGGGAGGCAGAGGCAGCGGGGAACGGGTAGAGAGGGGCAGAGGGAGTGGCAAAGAAAGGTGGAGGAGGCGAGGGGGTTGGGGAGGAGGCAGCAGTAGTGACGAAGGTAGAGCTAGGGAGGAGGCAGGTGGAGGAGGCAGACAAGGTTAGGGAGAAGGTGAAGGAAGGGGAGGAGGCGGACGAGGTAGGGGAGGGAGTGGCGGAGGTGGAGTGGGCTCAGAAGAGAGAGGAGCGGGAGGAGCCAGCGGGTGGCTGGGAGGGGTCGAGGGTGAGGGGGGAGTTTTGTTTTTTGTTTTTAAAATTTGATGGTGGAGATTAAGGAAAAAAAAGTGATAATTTGGCAATTAATTTATCACATGATATGCACATGTCTTGTTTTATTAAATCAGAGTTGACAAAGGATATTTTTCTGAAAAATTTATGAAAAATTTGCGACAGTGTTTTACAATTTTAAAAGTTCTTGATATTTTTTTCAAAACCGTTGAAAGTTCATGATATTTTACCGAAATTTTGCCTCTAACTATTTTCAGACAACAGATTCACCTCAGGGTTAATTTTTTGAGTTTGGCACAAGGATTACATGATATAACATCAGTTCCATCTTATTATCAGTAAGAATAGATAAATAGTGAAACAAGTTTGGTTTATTTTGAAGCTGATTAAACTGTATTCTGAAACTCTCGACCTTCGTCAACTTCTTTGGGCCTGGAGACATGAATGTCTGTAGCTTCAAAGACTCAATTACAATGCCTATCTATGTCATACAATGAGCAAAAATCTTGAGCTAAACTGAGTCTTGCTTCCAAATCTAGAATAGCCCAGTTCCGATGATTATTGATTTAGCATAAGAAGAGAGATATAACACTTGAAGTTAGTCTCCGAAAATTAATAAGGTAAAAAGGAAAATTGTTGGCAGTTCTTTGGATTTTACAATGTAATCTGTAAAATAAAACGACTAAAATCCTAACTAAAACCCACTTGACTTTTTAGCAGGGATCTTGTTTATCACTAGTTTTGGAGCAAGGATTTAAAAAACAGAGGGCACAAAATAACAGGTTGAGTGTGTCGTTGGGATGACTAGTATACCCTCGACCCGTATCCGACCGCTAGGTTAACGGGTCAAGAGACAGTCCAGAAAAAATAGCTTATGGTCGTTTCTCTACCTCTCTTCTTTCTCCGCAAGCACTGTGGCCACTCCATCTTCCAGCAACAAGAGGAGATATACATCATTCAGAACCCCCAGCGAGAACTGCAGCAGAGATCTGAAGCAACGGCGGCATCAGCAACCACGACAGCAAGAAGCAACTGATCCTCCTCAGAGCAGCAGCAAGGTCCAAACAAAAACATACACAAATGTGAGTAAAGAAGATCAAGAAGTCGTTGCCGACAACTCTGGATGCAGGTAGGCCCCGTCCTCGTCATTCCAAAGGTCGCCAGATCTTCCTTTTTTTTCTTTTGGTAGCCAAGCCCAGGACTGTTTCATTGTGGAGTATTATTCATTATGAATATATCGCAGGCCCAAAACCAACCAGCGCTGCTCATGGTTTGTGTCTCAATTATCTCAAGACTGTCAACCCAAGAATGATAACGGCTCTCCTAGGCCCTAAACCTGGAGTTTAGGTGCAAAAATGGCGTACATCAGAAGGGAGGTTTCTACGTTAGTCTTGATTTCTTCTTCTTCTTCTATTTTTTGTGATGATTTTTGATTTTAATTCTAGGGCTTGTGAGGTTTGTGTTGAGTTGAGAGTTAAAAGTGAGAAATTTTGCAGCCACATTCGATCTATTATTTTTTTGCTGTTGTGAATAATAGTTAATGAAATTTGAAAGAGTTGAAAAGAGACAAGCCATCTCTTTGCTTTGAAATTTGTAATGACTTCCAGAACACTTTGCCCTCCAAGTTCTGTTAAGTTATTGTTCAGTAAACAAGTCACAAACATATCCTGCTTGCAACACTCAATCATCAAGAAAAAACTAAAGTAAACATAAAAGCCAGTAAGTACAAAACTAAAGGTGTACCATAACAATTATTTTTTATTTTG
The DNA here is from genome assembly GCA_038442645.1 of Agave tequilana. Classification (NCBI taxonomy): domain Eukaryota; kingdom Viridiplantae; phylum Streptophyta; class Magnoliopsida; order Asparagales; family Asparagaceae; genus Agave; species Agave tequilana. The sequence goes on from JAVJIF010003532.1 coordinate 47,399, forward strand.
CTAAGGGTGTAAAATAACAATTAAATAATTGCATTTTGTGTACTCTGTAATCAAAATCAAAAGATCAACAACTCTCCTCAAAGCCGAACTCTATATGCTTCTTCTCCTCCTTTTCAGGGTGAATTGGGGCCTTCCCCAAAGATGCTTCATTAAGATAATAAAAAAAATGAGAAGTCACAACAGTGAGAGGGAGAAAGAGAACGTGTGTGTGGGGGCTGTTTTTTTTTCCTTCTCCTCTCTGGGTGGGGGATAAGCTACAACATCTCTAGCATACGATAATGAAAGACAAGTAGCTAAATAAAAATCCAACTATGACGGTTTGCGGTATTTATGAATCAGGAAGTAAGGTTGCCATATAGCTACAAAGAATGATATCCGACCCTTTTGATTCTGTTCCCATCGGTTGACTTCAATGCGTGAGATATTGGATAGCTTCTAATCGGCCCAAGTAGCTGGTCAAGAGGATAACCCAAAACGATTACGTTCCGACGCCCAAAGTTTCAAAGTGAAAGAACAATGAAGAAAGATATGAGCAACGGTTTCCAGATTTACCCCCTAAAGCATGCACGACGATGTGATATGGACATTTCTTTTAACAAGATTGTCCCACGTTAATAGATGATCATGATAGGAGAGCCACATGTGCACCTTGATTTTGAGTGGAGCTTGTATAGTTCAAATCTATCGGAAGCAATTATTCTCTTCACTGTAGCCGGTGAGACCTTTATAAACAGTACTAACGGTAAAGAAACCATTTTGCTTGAACTTTCATTGTCGAATATCTGGAGTACTGAGGAAGAGGCTTTCGGTTGAAGGAGGAAGAAGAGATTGTTGAGGTTGTGGAAGAGGTTATGATATGACCAGTCCTTGGATTGGGGAGCTCAAATCATTCTTTCATCAAATGGGAAATATTGGGTGTTCACCGTAGTGGATGGGTCCACGACAAGATTGAAAAGGGTGGAAAATAAGGAAGAAAGGGTATCATTACTCACCCAATGGTCCAGCTAAAATCTTGTTGAGCAACCGTCCCCTACTTCAGTTTTGACGGCGGATGCAAAAGCTTTTGAAGTCTTGAGAACTCCTCTCCAAAAGGGTGAAACATATCCCAAAATCATAAGACCTTCGCCTTAGTAGTTGTGTAGGATAAGAGCCACTCATGGTAAGTTTGTATCATGAAAAGGTCGCCGCCACCACTTAACTAGAAGAGCAAGATTGAAGGTCCGAAAATTACAAACACTCAAACCACCTTGATTTTTATGGGAACAAACAAGTTGTCAATTAACCAAACAAAGCCCTTAGTTCATGTCTTATGTGCCTTTCCAAAAGAAAGCATGACGAATACGGTCAATGTCATGAATCACCCACTCTGAAAGATGGTAGAGGAACATAAAGTAGAGGGGTAAGAATGACAAGACAGAGTTCACAAGAATAAGTCTATCTCTTCTAGATAGAGTTGCCCTTCCAAGTAGCAAGCTTCTTCTCAACCCGCTCAAGAAGGGGTTGCCAATCTCTTAAGATTGAGGTCAATTTGAGAGGGAGTCTAAGGTAAGTAAACAGTAAAGTTCTAAGATTGCAGTGAGTATATTAACGGCCCTTGTGCCTACCGCTTCACTTCTACTCAAGTTGTAAACAAAGAATTTATAGAAGTTAATTTTCAAGCCGGTCATCATCTCAAAAGCATAAAGTAGAACCTTGAGTCAAATGAGAGATCTATCATCACCCGGCACAAGAAAGGGAGTGTCATCGGTGTAGTGGAGACTAACAAGATTATTCGGCCAAGGGAAAGAGCCCACCTTTTGAATGCTACCATTTTTTCTAGCTAGAGAAAGGATTCTTGTGAGAGTGTCAGCAAGAAGAATGAAGATATAGGGTGAGAGCGGGTTTCCTTTCCTACGACCCATGCGCTATTGGATGTAGTTACATGATTTCCCATTAACAAGGTTGGATGATGTCCAGAAAATCAAATAATCTTTAATTCATCTAACCCACCGTTGTCCAAACCCTCTTGTCGATAGCAACTCAAAGAGAAAGTCCCAACTAATGGAAACAAATACCTTTTCAAAGTCAAGCTTAAAGAAAATTGCCTCCAAATTGAAATTATGTGAAGCTGCAATGATCTCTTGAGCACAAGCCACACTATCAACGATACATCTATTCTTTGTGAAGGCCGATTGAACTTGATCCACAAGAAAATGAATATGTGGGCGAATTCGGTTTGCATGCACTTTGGAGATAATCTTGAAAGCAGCGTTGAGAAGACTAATAGACCAGAACTTATTAACCATAGAAGCCTTCTCTTTCTTCAGAATTAGAGCAATCAAAACATAATTGAGACATCAAATGTCCACAATACAGTTATAGAATTGGTTAAATAAGGATAGAATATCTAGTTTGACAAGGGGTCTGTTTGGATTTAAGGAATTGGTGTGAAGTGAGGAAGTAGGAAGTAAGATTTATTTCCTTTAGGAAAAAGGGAAATGAGTAGTAAATTTTCTGGTGTTTGGATGGTTGTTGGGAAGTGTGGTTTGGAAAATGTTTTGTCGTTTCCGATGTTTGGATGGTAATGAAAAGTGGAAATGGAAAAGTTGACCACAAAGTTGACTGTAAAATAATATTAAAATAAAAATTAATTAAGAAAAATAAAAAATAGATTGTAATTAGAATGCAAGTGAGATTTACATGACCAAAAAATTAACTGTTTTATGCTATAACTTATTATAAATGAGATTTACATGACCACAAAATTAACTGTAGCACTCTGGAAGTGAGAAAATGGTTGTGTAAAAGAGAGATGAAAAAGGGAAAAGAGGGTTTTCTTATTTTCCTTTTCCGGTGTTTGGATAGATAGGGAAATGAGCAATTATACTTCCCCACTTCCTCACTTCACTCCGATTCCTTACATCCAAACACGCCCAAGATCTCAAAATCTTTGAATAAATATAATAGGAAATCAATCCGGGCCAGGGGCGTTTCCCGCACCAAGACCAAAAATGACAACTCGAATCTCCTCCTCATTGAAGGAATCCTCAATGTCCCGGGAAGACCATCACAATTCAAATAGACAAAAATCCCGATTATCATGCACAAGAGGACAATGATGTGCTCCAAAAACATTAGAAAAGTAAGTGATAAAAGCATTATAAATACCTAAATGAGTGGAAAGAGTTTCTTCTTTGCGGTAGATTGTTTGGATGAGATTAAAACGATACCTTGTGTTAGTCACATGGTGAGAAAGTTTAGAATTATGATCTTGGCGGAGCCATATTGTGCGGGCCTTTTGTCACCACATAGTTTCTTCGAGTTGTTGGACTCATTCAAGTTCATCAAGAGAGGATACTTTGAGAGAGGACTCTTCGGAAGTGAGTGGCCTCGATTCAAAGAGGATATCAAGTTTATTGAGAACGTCAAGGAGGTGGAGCTTTTGTTGTTTGACACTCTCAAAATGAGTTCTATTCCACACCATGAGAACTTTCCTTATAGTGTGGAGCTTTCGAGCTAGGCAAGTGACGGTATTAACATGGAAAACAGATGACCAAGCACTAGTAACAATATTGTGAATGTCGCGGTGCTCCAACCACATGCTTTTGATGTGAAATCTACTTGCACAATGGATAATGGAAGAAGTATGTAGGGAAATGGGCGCATGATCAGAAAGGGTGTTAGTGAGTGCTTTGCAAGTAGACAGGGGGGGAAGGTATCATCCCAAGTTTTTGAGACAATGCACCGATCAAGCTTTGCAAAGGCAGGCATGGCTTATCGATTGGACCAAATAAAGGATCTCCCCCCAAGCGGAATGTCGATAAGGGCAAGAGCCCAAATAAGATCAGCAAAAGAATCCATATCATTCAAGTTGCTTTCACACCCTTGGTGCTCATCAAAAAAAATCTCATCATATTAAAGTCTCTCATCAAGGCCCAAGGCACCGTAGAACACCAAACATGTATGATATGAATATCTTGAAGGAAAAGAGGCTTGAGTTACCTATGGTTGGGCCCATAAACAGAAGTGATACAAAATGTGAGTTGTAAGGCTCGTTCTTTAAGATCACCGATATAGAAAACCTTGTAAACCTTGTAGAGAGTTGACTAATCTTCTCAAAGATCTTGGCATTCCATCTTTTAAGTAGTTCCCTCGGAGCACCAATAGGTTGCAGGACCACCCATTCATTGTAGTGATCGGCTCCTATACTCCTAACGTGAAATTTAACATTTTTATTTAATAATAATAAATAATTAATACAATCATAAATTTATAAGAAAAGTCTTGCATCCTGGTGAAAGAAATGTTATGGACCGAGCCACATAGAACCTTTTCATGCAAGCGCTTGACAATGACGTTCTATGATTTTCTTCTACATTTTTATGCACATGCACGGGTGGCAATTAGGTTAACTTGCTTGACTTATCATTAATATGATCGGATTAGAAATAGACGCATAACTCGAGCTGACTGAAGGTGACTGTAACATATACTGTAGTATAAAAAAATAGTACAAATATCATTACTCTATGTTGATTTATATACTCGTGCATTTGTAGCATTTCTGGTGATCAAATGGCAAACTGTGTTTCTAGCTAAAGGTTCTTTCCTATAATCTTCGGGAACTTTTGTTGTTTTCGGAACAAAAATTTGAATAAAAATGAAGAAATTGATTTATGCCTTCGTTCCTTGCCAACAAATAAGTGGTCAACAATGTAGGATTTAAAAAAAGAAAAAAGGAATAAGAAAAGAATTGATTTCCAACGCAAAATGCTCGAATTGCCCTTTAAAATTCCCCAGTCCTACACCCGCTTCAAACCAAAGTGTAACCACCAAGAATACCTCCCCGTGGGACCCGCTCGACGTGTGTGGTGGACTTTTGGGTTGTGTTCAGTTGCTGGTCCTTATAGCGTATGTACTCGGGGTCAAACCCTAATTTTCGTATTTAGTTGCAGGCTACTCCTGTGACCATAGAGTTTAATTTAGAGGCAGTCCATGGAGATTCATTTTTCTTATTTGATTTTATGATGAAATAATGCCATTATTTAAGGTCAAAGTCTTCTCCAAAAGAAAATGAAAAAGAAACAAAGAGGGGGAAAAAATAAAAATGGAAAAAGAATTGTTGAATCTAACTAAAATTGACATGGGTCTTTGGTTCTGTTGCGACCTTTTCAGTGTAAAATTAGATCTACACTTAGCGCCAGTGGCGGACGTAGGAAATTTTCAATGTAGATGTAAAAGAAAAATACGTATATACATTCAAACTTCAAAAGTTAAAAGACGACTCTTTTCTATTAAAAAAAAAAAACTTAAAAAATTATATTAGCATTAATCATAAATAATTCTATCCAAGAAACATAGTAACATGTATGTTTCCTTATAAAATTTTCTCAAAAAAGAAAGAAAGAAAGAAAGGAACTATAACAATTATACTACAATACTCCTCTGAGAGGTCCAATATTCTGAAAGTGCTTCATAATGCTCTCATTATTAATAGTATCAAATATATCCTTCTAAATATAAGTGACCAAACAATCATTCATCTAATCATCTCCTATTCGATTTCGCAATTAATTTTTCACAATATTCATTGCAAAGAATGTTCTTTCAACAGCTTATAGATGCAAAAGGTAAAAGTAGTGTCATTTTCACAAGCAAATATACTAAAGAACAGACAGTGTCCTTTTTTTCACTCAACCAATTTCTTAGAACGATCACCAATTCCCGCCACTTGAGAAAACTCCTCACTAGAACGCATATCCAGAATGTAAGTATCAAGTTGATTGCTAAGTGTTGTATCTCTATCGGAGAAAATTCTAAATGGATAAAACTTGACGAGTTGTATCAATTTTTATTTATCAAAAGTAGCAAATGCATTATTTTAATCAAGACATGATACAAATAAAAGCAATTTCCGCTCTAAAACGATCATCAAGCTCATTCAATTGCCAATCATAGCATTAAATATGTCAATGTGAAAATGATGCATATTTGTAATTTTCTCTGCTCTATCTCGTGATTGTCCTTGCACTATGAATTTATCCTCCATATTAGGAATTTCAATATTCTGTTTGCTACAAAATAAAAAAAACTTTTTTTTATAAAAGATACCCTTTAATTATTTCTCAAGTCACAAAATTGTTTTGATAATCTCACCAATATCATTGCAGTTATGATTGTTGATCTAATAATTATTCTAAACAAGATCTCACGCATGCAATATCCTCTTTATCTAGATAAAAAAGAAAGAGAGTTTATGTACACCTGATTCCATCACGAAAGGGATGCCGAAAGTTGCACGATCTCGAGGACGTTAGAATTGAGAGAGGGGATTCTCCTCTCCAGCTGCTAAGTTCTCCTCTTGATCCTTAGATGAGATGAGAGGCCTCCAAGAGAGAGATTAGGTCAAAGTAGTGGAGAAGAAATTCAATTCATGATATTTATATGCTCAAGGCAATTCTAATTCAACTCATCATAGATCTAGGCCCTTGATCAATATCATGTGTTTCACACGTGTAAATGAGATTCACATTACAATTTTTTTTACACTGATGGCTAAGTGTAATTGAAACAAGTCTAGACCCAAACAATTAGGCTTGATCAATTCTTTATTGTGTCAAACAATATAGGCTTATAGAGACAGATGTATAATATTCAATTAACTTGTGTAGCCCTAAATTAATTTAGACTCTAAATCAAATAAGTCTAACAATCTCCCACTTCAGTCAAACAAGTCATACTAGAAGGATATTATACATATTATGGCACCTAAATTTTAACTGTCAATAAACCACGTTTCAAAACAATCTGCTCCATTAAGTGCCCTTCCACCGAACATGACAGTCGTTATCTTTTTTATAATCGAGTAAAGACCTTTCACATCACAAGTTTCAAAATTCTTAACGACATAAATCAAATATTGACGTGTGACATAGAAATGTCCTCGGATCAAATAAGATACAATTTCAATTGGTTTTCACTTTATGACTCCAACGAGTCCATTTTATAACTCCAGCGAGTCTAACTTTATGACTCTAGCGAGTTCAACAGCTAACAAACTCAAATGCGCAAATTAAACTCAAAAGAAACTTAAAGAAAGCAGTTATTACTTTAATTATCAGAATATTAAAATACATATCCATATACATATCCATATATATATATATATATATATATATATATATATATATATATATATATATATATATATATATATATATATATATATATATATATATAGTGCACTGAGAAATAGTATTTTTTACATAAAACAAAATTATTCACTCCCACTAAACCAGATATCATCAAGACTAGTAATCTCCATATGAACAATATGCTCTAAGAAGACTTTAGGTGGTAGTTCGTTAGTGAGTAGATCTGTAACATTAAGAATAATACTAATACTATCAACAGGCACAATATGATTTCGAACTCTATCTTTGATGACAAGAAACTTAATATCGATTTGCTTCGATTTTGCTGAATTATTATCATTATTGCAGTAGAGCTATGTAGCTCTATTGTCACAGTTTAGTTGTAAAGTTCTCTCGACTAAATCCATCGTCTTCCTGCAATCAGGAAAATGTAACCTGAAGTGGACTTTCTACTGTCGATACATCCAACAAAATTTGAATCTGTGTATCCAACCAACTGCAACTGATCAGATTTTTTATATGTAAATATGTAGTCCTTTGTACTCTATAAATATTGCATTACTTTTTTGACAGCCTATAGCAATCAATCCCAGAATTGCACATGTATCCGTCAAGTTTCTCAATAGCGTATGTTATATCTGGATGGGTACAAACTTGAGCATATATCAGACTTTCAACTGCCGATGCATATAGAATGTCTTTCATTTGCTCTTTCTGTAGGTCGTTCTTGGAACATTGGAGTAGACTCGTATCTCTCTTAGTGATATGTGTATCACATTGAGAGCAATTCTTCATGACATATTTATCTAGCACCTTATCGATATAGGCTTTTGTGACAAGCCTAATATTTTACGTGTCCTGTCACGTTGAATCTGGACATCTATCACAAAAAAGGTATCTCCAAGGTCTTTCATCTCAAAGTTATTTGAGAGAAAACTTTTAGTCTCAAGTAGAATAGTCGTTACTTATTAGTAGAATGTCATCCACATACAACACAAGAAATATGGTGCCGTTTGTTTCGTCGTAAAAGTCCGTAATTCGTAAATGACTTACAACCCAATTATAACTACGGGTTTGTTTGGACCGTAATTCGTAAAAGACTCACTTGCAACCCAATTATCACTCACTTGCAACTTAATTATCACTCACTTACATCCTAGTTACAGTTAGGGTGTATTTGGTTGTCATAATTGACCGTAATTCGTAAGTCATAATTGGTAAAATCTTTTACAGTTGTAAATGAGTTACATGCATGTAAATTTTATCGTGTTTGATTGGTAATACAAAGTTGTAAGTGGGAAAGTGTATTGTACTTTACGGTGTTTGATTAGCGTAATGTGTAAGTCGTAAGTGAAAAAGTTGATCACAAAATTAACTATTTGGTGCTTTAAAAAATTTTAATATTGTATATAAATATTAAAAATGCTAAATATTAAAAAAATTTATATTAACATAAAAATAATACAAATTTGCATGATCAAAAAATTAACTGTAACTGGACTGTAAGTGAGTGGTAATTGGGTTGCAAGTGAGTGGTAGTTGAGTTGCATAAGTGTTTTACGAATTACGGTCCAAACAAGCATCATAGTTATAATTGAGTTGTAAGTCATTTACAAATTACGGACTTTTAGGCCTTTTACGGCGAAACAACAGCCCCTTAATTTTGTGGTCATGCAAATTTGTAATATTTTTTTATGTTAATATTAATTTTTTTAATATTTAGCATTTTTAATATTTATTTGCAATATTAAAACTTTTTAAATCACCAAATAGTTAATTTTGTGGTCAACTTTTTCACTTACGACTTACACCTTACGACAACCAAACACCGTAAAACGCAATACGTTTTCTCACTTACAATTTTATATTACTATCCGAACACTGTAAAACTTACATGCATGTAACTCATTTCAACTGTAAAAGACTTTACCAATTACGACTAATGAATTACAGTCAATTATGACAACCAAACAGACCCTATGGTAAATAGATTGATCAACTACATTCTTCTTAAAACTAAAGTCGGATATTACTTAATCAAATTTTAAATATCATTGATGAGATGCTTGCTTTAGACCATAATGAATTTCATTAATTTACAAATCAGATGTTAAGAACCATTGGCTTCAAAACTTTCTGGTTTCACTATATAGATTTATTACTCAATACTATCATTAAGGAAGATAGTCTTAACATCCATTTGGTGTAACTTCAGGTCGTTGTGAGTCACTAGTGCCTCGATAATTTTAAAAGAATTTTTCATGAATATCAGGAAGAAAATCTTCTTATAGTCAATGCTCTCTCCTTGAATGAACCCTTTGCGAAAAAATGTGGCTTATATTTTTCGACATTGCCTTTAGAATCCAGTTTGATTTTAAACATTCATTTACAACAATTCAATTTTTTACCTTTAGGCAACTGTACTAGATCCCAAACTGTAAGTTCACCTAGAGGGGGGGTGAATAGGTGATAGCTAATCTAATGGTCACTTAATGCCAAATAATGCGGAAGCTAAAAACAATTATGACCAAAAAAAACTTTTACACTAAACACCACGTATAACACAAGAATGTTGCCGAATTTCCCGTGAAGGGCTCTGGACAAACTCCTCTAGATTCCCCTTGAATGGGTTGAGGTGCCGCGTTGGCTCTCTTGGTTAAATACAAGTGTTAGCAAACAACCCAAGCATGTATATAACAATTAAGCACAATGAATATCTAGCAAGTAAAAATAAAGACAAGTAATAGCGTGCAAGATATAAAAGAGACAAAGAGAGAGAGAGTGAGCAATCGCAAACACAAGGGATTTGTTTCGAGGTTCGAGCACCCTTGCTCTACATCCCCGCCTTCGACACATGAAGGATTTCCACTATAATGATCCCAATGGATCACCCGGTGCCGCAATACCTACAACTCTCGGACTCCCTAGTCCGTACACAACGCAAGCCCACCGGCTCGCCGAGGCCGCACCTCAAACACGGAGTTCACACACGAACTCGAAACCACCGAGTCCCCACTAGGACCCGAAACAATGCGAACACAACCGTCCGCCTCCTCAAAGGAACAAAGTAGAACTTTGGTGATCACAACTCTTGATCACCTAAAATCCTCTCACAATAACACTCCCTATAGGGTAGATATAGCAATGGATAGCTCAAGTGTTGTGTGAGAAAACAAGGATGAGAATGGTGGAGAAAAACTCGAAGAATCACTTTTACACTCTTGATAAAAACTCTCCTTTTAATTGGAAGTATTGGCTCTAAATTTTGTGGAGAAAAACCTCTGAAAGGAGTAGGAAAAACTGGCTCTAAAACTTCTCCAAAATATTAGTGAAAACAATGACCAAACTCCCAAATTTATAGGCTATCAAAAACTAGCCGTTGGGGTCTGTCAGACCTGTCGGTCGACCGTCTGGTCGACCGCCAACGGGCAAAAATCCGACCGTTGGAGCCTCCGGTCGACCGCCCGGTCGACCCAAAAGAACAGAGAGCATTGCTCTCAGTTCCGGTCGACTGGGCCGGCAGACCGGCCATCTGCCAGGTCAAGGCGTGCACGTCGTGCACGTCAGTCGACCCAGCCGGTCGACCGACTTCAGCCCTAGTCGACTTGGTTGGTCGACTAGTCGACTTGCTGAAGCCTGAAACTGAAAATCTGGGATTAAAACTTGGTCTTTTTGATTGAAATAAAATCCCATAAAAATCTACAAAAATAGTTTAACCAATATACTTTGATATACAAACATGCTTGCACAAAATCAAGACATGTTATAAAAGATTGGACTATTTTTGTAACTTGAAAATATTTGGCTCATGATAAAAACTGTTTTTTCCAAAACAAGATTTTTTTCAAAACATGTTTTTCCAAATCTTCATCAAATAAAAAAAACAAGATATACTTTTAAAGCATAGTGTGTATGGATATGATCCACTACAAAATCAAGATGAAATTATCTATGTTTTTGACAATAAGCATAAACTTGATTTTGGTTGAAAGATGTAAACATGAATATCAAAACCAAATAGTATTTTGTCACAAAGAAAAATCTTTTCTAAACTAAAAAATCTTTTATGAAAACAATTTTATCAAGAGTGTGTGTGTATATGTACTTGAGCAATCCACCAACTATTCTATCCTTTACATTTTATCTAAAAAATAAAAATCTTATACCTAGACACAAGTCTTGATCTTGAAGTCTTCTCATCTTCTAGACTTGGTCCAAACACCGTGCTAGCTCCAAATCTTGACTTTGAATCTTTTGTTGAAGCTATGCACCTACTAAAATCTTGATCAAAGAATCTGTCACTAATTAAACACAAGATCATTAGAAATATAACTACATGAGTTAATCATCATCAAAACTAGAGTGATGGGCCTTTGGGCCAACAATCTCCCCCTTTTTGATGATAACAAAACTCATGAAGTTATATATGCATGGATTAAAGTAAAGCTTCAAAGAAGCTCCCCCTTAACTCATGCATAACAAATAAATAATAGATATGGCAATGAGGCACATGAATATGTATGCAAGTATGGAGATAAAACATATCAATTTTTTTTCTTATTTGCAAAACAAAACATATATGCATAAAGAATCCTTTTTCATAAAAACACATGCATATAAACCAAAATATTTCTCTCCCTTTTTGTCAACCATCAACAAAAGGGGTAAAAACACAATCAACAAATTTTTCTCCCCTTTTTGTCATAAACAAAGAACCAAAGAAGGGGTAAATCAAATCAATCAATGCGATATACATTCATGAAGAGGAAGACGCTAAGTTAGCTTCCCTACACATATGCGTTACATGAAGAAGGGATGACAAGCCCTAACTCACATAACACATATTATGTAATGCATAAGAGGAGATGTGAAGCTCCCTCTACACATGTATATCATATAAAGAAGAGTTGTCAAGCTCCTCAATTTATAATATACTCAACATGAATCTATATGTAAGAGAGATGTTAAGCTCTCCTTGCATATAGGAAATACAAATTAAAAATTTTGAATTTTTCTTTATCAAAACAAAATTTTGAACTTTTCTCAAGAAACAAATTTTGAGATAACCATAATTTTTAATTTTGATACCAATAGAAAGTAGCAATTGAAAGTATGTGATATCAAATAATCATTGCAAAATCTTCAATTTTTCTTAAGTTAAAACATATTGAGAATTTTTCTTAAAATATTTATTTTCTTATCATAAACAAATTTGTGCTTTAAACAAGTAAAACAATTTTAACTCAAGCACAAATATCACATATATATGTATGAAAAATGAGTATACCAAATGAAATTGATTCATACATATATGGGAAAACAAAATATAAGTATATACAAAAGAAGTTCATATTGCTACCAATTGAAAATATCCAATGATACCAATAGAAAATAAGCTTAAGTGTATACATCATATAATCTACCACATGAAGAACTCGAACTAGTTAAATGAAAATGTTTGAAAACTAGTATGGAATCCTTCAATCAAGGAATAACATAAAAATATTTTTCATGAAATATGTGTAAATCACATGAAAATGGCAATGAAGCTCAATATTCCTTTAAATAAGATAATGTGAAAATTATCATTAATTTTGAAAACATGAAAATCATCACAATTTTTCATTTTTTTTAAAAAAATTTTTCAAGGTATATGTATGTTTTGACAACACAAGAAGTATACATACATATCCCTAAACACAATTGAGTCCATATGTATAGATTTGCATAAAAGGCAAATGACTCAAGAGGTATACATGTATATCTTAAAGTTTGGCAAAATAAACATATACATGAAATGAAAGCACATGATCATAACACAAATCCAAAATGGGAATACAAGTTTGAGAATGTAAGGATCATCAAGACTAGGCTATACTAGCACACTTAATGGGCACAAATAAGCAATCAAACCCAACCATATATAGATTTATTTGTGACCCACAATGTGTACAAGTATAAATCCTAGTGTTGACAAAAATTAACATTTAAACTAATATTCAAATCATGAAGCATCAAATCTTGAGAACACAAAATAATTTATCCAATGGATTAAAAATAGGATCATGTGTACAACTTATAAACTAATTGAAGAATAAATAACTAGTATAAAATAGTTTTTGAACAACTAGTTAAAAATCCTTCAAATACATCAAATCATATGTTTTTCATAAAACATAACTAAGTACATAAAGATTTAATCACTCATGGTCTATAAAGCTCAAAATGATCATGAAACTAAGTCATAAAATAAAAAATGAAGATGTGAGTGTTCAAAAAATCATGTAAATAGTATTTTTATGAAAATAGTCATTTAAGCTCAAAAAGATCATAAGTCACATTTTTAAAAAAATTTTCATTAAAACACTAATCTTCATGATATATGTATGATTTATCCAAAACTAACAATACACATACATATCCTAAAAATAAAAGAGCCTATTAATAATGTTTGCATGAAGGCAAGAGACTCACGGGTAAACATGTATATTTATTAGATTTGAGTTAATAATACATATACATGAAGTAAAGCATAAAAATTAGCAAAGCATGTATAAATGAGAATCATCAAAACTAGTCTATACATATGCATATAATGGGTACAAATGAGCATGAAGTGCAATCATATATAAAACAATGTAGCTCACTATTTGTACATGTATAATACAAGTTTTGATAAAAACTACATCTAAGCATGTTATCACCACATGAAGCACAAAACAAATGAAAACATAAACATGCTCAAATGATCATCAATTGAAAGAAGCATGTAAATAAATTAGGAGTTTAGAGATAGTTACCAACCATACTCCAAAGCTCCTAACATGGTGGTTATCCCACCAAAACTCCTTAATAGCGGTGCATCAAATGTATGTCCTTGTAGTCCATGCAACCACCACCAAGGCACCAAATCTCTCACGTCATGTGAGAGCCCTCACCTACATCAAATACAAAAGGTGGGGACTTTGGTACCCATATTTTCTTGGGTCCTTTGGGGTTAGTCTTGTAAGGAACCCAAAAATTCTTATTATTAGCAAAATTAGAATGATGCAACTTGTCATAACAAAATTTTGCTAAATAACCTTTGCGGCCATAATGTGTACGTGTGTACACCTTAGGATGCTTATGTGTAGGAGTGTGGTCATGACGTGCAACATAAGCATGATGATGTGCATGAATGTGTGGAGTTTGTTTCTTTGAAAACATTGACTCCAACCTAGTATGGTTAAATGCACAAGAGTTTAAAGTTAAACTCAAACAATCCATTTTATTTTTCAAATCTTTAATCTCATTAGTGGTGGCATGTAAAGCATGATGAGATAAAGAATCATTTTTCTTTTTCTTTTTAGAAACATAATCTTTTTCCTTTTCAAAAACTTTTCTTTTTAAAGATTTATTTTCTTGAAAAATAACTTCTTTTTGTTTTTCCACCAAATCAATTTTATTTTTCAAAGTATTGTTTCCTTCACACAAATCATTCAATTTTGAAAGTAAGGAAACATTCTCATTTTTCAAATCTTCTTTTTCTCTTTCTAAGCATGCAATATTATTTCTAAATGAATCATTTTCATTAAGCATGCAATCAAATTTCTTTTTCAAATTTTTATTATTCTTTTTAATCATGTCATATTTTTCAAGCAATAATTGACAAAATGTAGAAAGCTCTTCATATGACATGTTATTATCCTCATCCTCGGATTCGGTAGTTACCTCAAGGGGTTATCCCCTTGGACCATATAGCACATGTTGGAGGTGGTGGTTCCAACATCCGAATCGCTCCCCGCATAATATGGATCCTTTTCGCCAAGGGAGATGAGGGTATTCCATACTATAAAAGCCGAATCAAAGTTAGAAACTCTAGATAAATAAACATCATTTAGGGTAGACTTTAAATCATTAAGGGCTTTTGCATTAGTCTCAATATTCTTACCATATAAACAATAATCATTATTAGTGATAGCAAGATAAACATGATAACCTAGGGCTTTGAGGTACAAAGACATCTTAACCTTCCAAACTTGGATGTTAAGAATGTCAAAGGTGGGTGGTGACATGAAGTCCATGGTGTGTGTACAAATTATTGTGATTAGCCTAAAAATGAGGATCTTTAACTCTAGGTTGTAAGACCCAAATCAGAGTACCAAGCTCTGATACCAATTGTAAGTTCACCTAGAGGGGGGGTGAATAGGTGATGGCTAATCTAATGGTCACTTAATGCCAAATAATGCGGAAGCTAAAACCAATTATGACCAAAAAAACTTCTACACTAAATATTACGTATAACACAAGAGTGTTGCCGAATTCCCCGTGAAGGGCTCTGGACAAACTCCTCTAGATTCCCCTTGAATGGGTTGAGGTGACGCGTTGGCTCTCTTGGTTAAATACAAGTGTTAGCAAACAACCCAAGCATGTATATAACAATTAAGCACAATGAATATCTAGCAAGTAAAAATAAAGACAAGTAATAGCGTGCAAGATATAAAAGAGATAAAGAGAGAGAGAGAGTGAGTGAGCAATCGCAAACACAAGGGATTTGTTTCGAGGTTCGAGCACCCTTGCTCTACATCCCCGCCTTCGACACACGAAGGATTTCCACTATAATCGATCTCAATGGATCACCTGGTGCCGCAACACCTACAACTCTCGGACTCCCTACACAAGCCCACCGGCTCGCCGAGGCCGCACCTCAAACACGGAGTTCACACACGAACTCGAAACCACCGAGTCCCTACTAGGACCCGAAATAATGCGAACACAACCGTCTGCCTCCTCAAAGGAACAAAGTAGAACTTTGGTGATCACAACTCTTGATCACCTAAAATCCTCTCACAATAACACTCCCTATAGGGTAGATACAGCAATGGATAGCTCAAGTGTTGTGTGAGAAAACAAGGATGAGAATGGTGGAGAAAAACTCAAAGAATCACTTTTACACTCTTGATAAAAACTCTCCTTTTAATTGGAAGTATTGGCTCTAAATTTTGTGGAGAAAAACCTCTGAAAGGAGTAGGAAAAACTGGCTCTAAAACTTCTCCAAAATCTTAGTGAAAACAATGACCAAACTCCCAAATTTATAGGCTGTCAAAAACTAGCCGTTGGGGTCTGTCAGACCTGCCGGTCGACCGTCTGGTCGACCGCCAACGGGCAAAAATCTGACCGTTGGAGCCTCCGGTCGACCGCCCGGTCGACCCAAAAGAACAGAGAGCACTGCTCTCAGTTCCGGTCGACTGGGCCGGCAAACCGGCCATCCGCCAGGTCAAGGCGTGCACGTCGTGCACGTCGGTCGACCCAGCCGGTCGACCGACTTCAGCCCTAGTCGACTTGGTCGGTCGACTAGTCGACTTGCTGAAGCCTGAAACTGAAAATCTGAGATTAAAACTTGATCTTTTTGATTGAAATAAAATCCCATAAAAATACATAAAAATCTACAAAAATAGTTTAACCAATATACTTTGATATACAAACATGCTTGCACAAAATCAAGACATGTTATAAAAGATTGGACTATTTTTGTAACTTGAAAATATTTGGCTCATGATAAAAACTGTTTTTTCCAAAACAATATTTTTCCAAAACATGTTTTTCCAAATCTTCATCAAATAAAAAAAACAAGATATACTTTTAAAGTATAGTGTGTATGGATATGATCCACTACACAATCAAGACGAAATTATCTATGTTTTTGACAATAAGCATAAACTTGGTTTTGGTTGAAAGATGTAAACATAAATATCAAAAACCAAATAGTATTTTGTCAGAAAGAAAAATCTTTTCTAAACCAAAAAATCTTTTATGAAACAATTATATCAAGAGTGTGTGTGTATATGTACTTGAGCAATCCACCAACTATTCTATCTTTTACATTTTATCTAAAAAATAAAATCTTATACCTAGACACAAGTCTTGATCTTGAAGTCTTCCCTTGAAGTCCTCTCATCTTCTAGACTTGGTCCAAACACCGTGCTACCTCCAAATCTTAACTTTGAATTTTTTGTTGAAGCTATGCACCTACTAAGATCTTGATCAAAGAATCTGTCACTAATTAAATACAAGATCATTAGAAATATAACTACATGAGTTAATCATCATCAAAACTAGAGTGATGGACCTTTGGGCCAACACAAACATCATTGTTCTTCATGAATTTAACTCATCTTTCATGACATTTGACTATTTAGAGAAGTGAATATTAAGTTTGGTCTCATTTAAGAATGTGGGGTCACCCTCTAGTCCTATATCAAACTCATGCCCTTGGAGATAAACTATATAGTCATTTATAATGGTTAATCTCCCATTTCTAGTCGAACTCTTAGGAACTTGTGGTTGAGAATTTTTGGCCTTTACCTCATCGGCAAGATTCACTTCAGGAGGAACTAAATTTGTATCTTGTATGAACATAACTGTATTTTCATGCTGAAGTGGAACAACTACTTCATCATTCGGAATAGTTGTCATGCGTATAACAATTTGTTCTTCCTCAAATATGCAATTATTATATAGTTGATTCCCACTATTCTGAATATCCTCAACAAATTTAACATTATCTGTCTCTATTATGTTCTTAGTGGAGGGACAATAAAATCTAAAGCCTCTAGACCTCTCAAAATATTTTGTTGGCCCAAAGGCCCATCACTCTAGTTTTGATGATGATTAACTCATGTAGTTATAGTACTAATGATCTTGTGTTTAATTAGTGACAGATTCATGATCAAGATCTTAGTAGGTGTGGAGCTTCAACAAAGGATTTAAAGATCGGTTTTGGAGCTTACACGGTTTGATCCAACGAGCTAGTGATCGAGTTTGGATCGTGTGTGGACCAAGTCAAGAAGATGAGAAGACTTCAAGGGAAGACTTCAAGATCAAGACTTGTGTCTAAGTTTGTTTTTATAAGATTTTGTTTTAGTTAAAATGTAAATGATAGAAGAGTTGGTGGATTGCTCAAGTTCATATCACACACACAGTCTTGATTTATATATGTTTTCATAAAAGATTTTTACTTCTAGAAAAATACCGTTTTGGTTTTTAGTGTTTCAAATATACATGTGTTTTTAACCAAAACCATTTTAGAACTCTCGGGTTTTCTCGGTCGACCGGGCGGTCGATTGTTCTGCTGATCTGCTCGACATTCTTTTAGTTTTCTAGTCATAACTTTTGATTCTTATATTCAATTAACATGATTTAAATTGCATTTTAAAGATGACCTTTATAGATACATTTAATATTCAATAATCATTTTCTGATTTAAATGTTAAGAATGTCAAATATTGGGTTGAAGTCTGTTCTTATTCTAAAAATAGTTTACAGTTTCTGATTTGATACCTTTTAGTATTTTATTGATAACTTTCAATTATGAATTGATATTGATTTGATTTAAGTTTTATTAGAAAGAAGACTTCAATATCTACAACTTCATCCTTTATACTTATTCCCAAATTCGAACGTTTTAGACCTCATAACTGTGCTCCAAGTTAACCCATTGCACAGAGGTCGGTCGACCGGGCCGGTCGACCGGGCCGGTCGACCGACGTGCACAGAACCGTGCACGTCTGGCAGTTCTGTGGGCGGTCGACCAGGCCGGTCGACCGAAACTGAGAGCAGTGCTCTCTGTTCTTCTGGGTCGACCGGGCCGGTCGACCGGAGGCTCCAACGGTCGGATTTTTGACCGTTGGCGGTCGACCGGGCGGTCGACCGGCAGGCCTGTCAGAACCCCAACGGCTAGTTTTTGACAGCCTATATATTTGGGGGTTTGTGGGCTGTTTTCACCAAGATTTGGAGAAGTTTTTAGAGCTAGTTTTTCTCACTCTTTTCAGAAGTTTTTCTCCACAAAATAGAGAGCAAATATTTCCTATCTAAAGGAAAGTTTTACCAAGAGTGTTAAAAGAGAATTTCTTGAGTTCTCCTCCACCATCTCTTTCCTAGTTTTTTCTCACACAAACACTTGAGCATCCATTGACTATTCATTCTATAGGAGTGTTATAGTGAGAGCTTTTATTGGTGATCAAAGTGTTTAGATCACCAAGAGATCTTTTCTTGTACCTTTGAGGAGGCGGACGTGTGTGTCCGCGTTGTTTTGGGTTCGGGTGCGGACTCGGTTGTTTCGAGGTGCGGCCTCGGCGAGCTAGTGAGCTTGCGGTGTGTAAGGGACTAGAGAGTCCGAGGGCTTGTAGGTGTTGCGGCACCGAGGAGAGATCCATTGGGATCTTGCATAGTGGAAATCCTTCGTGTGTCGAAGGCGGGGATGTAGAGCAAGTGTGCTCGAACCTCGAAACAAACCATTTGTGTTTGCGATTGCTCACTCTCTCTCTCTCTATCCCCTTTATATCTTGCATTCAATTATTGTCTTTACATTTACATGCTTGATATATTGTGCTCATATTGTTATATACTTGCGTGGGATTGTTGCTAACACTTGTATTCAACCAAGAGAGCCAACGCGGCACCTCAACCCATTCAAGGGGAATCTAGAGGAGTTTGTCCAGAGCCCTTCACGGGGAATTCGGCAACACTCTTGTGTTATACATAGTGTTTAGTGTAAAAGTTTTAATTAGGTCATAATTGCTTTTTGCTTCCGCATTATTTGCATTATTTGGCATTAAGTGACCATTAGATTAGCCATCACCTATTCACCCCCCCCTCTAGGTGAACCTTCAATTGGTATCAGAGCTTGGTACTCTGATTTGGGTCTAACAACCTAGAGTTAAAGATCCTCATTTTTGGCTAATCACTTTATTTTGTACACACACTATGGACTTTATGGCACCACCCACTTTTGACATTCTTAACATCCAAATTTGGAAGGTTAAGATGTCTTTGTACCTCAAAGCCTTAGGTATTCATGTTTATCTTGCCACAACTAATAATGCATATTGTTTAAATGGTAAGAATCTTGAGGCTAATGCAAAAGCCCTACATGCTTTAAGATCTACCCTAAATGATGATTATTTATTTAGGGTTGCTAATCTTGATTTGGCTTTTGTAGTGTGGAACACCCTCCTCTCCCTTGGCGAAAATGATCAATACTATACGGGGAGTGATTCGGATGTTGGAAGCGATATCTCCAACAAGTGCTACATGGTCCAAGGGGATAACCCCCTTGAGGTAAATACCGAATTCGAGGATGAGGATGTAGACATGTCATATGAAGAGCTTTCTATATTTTGTCAATTATTACTTAAAAAATATGACATGATTAAGAAAGAAAATAAAAATTTGAAAAAGAATATTGATTGCATGCATAAAGAACAAGATTCATTTAAATCTAACATTGCATGCTTAGAAAAGGAAAATGAGTTTTTGAAAAATGAAAATGTTTCCCTCATGTCTAAGTTAAATGATTTATGTGAAGGAAACACTATTTTGAAAGATAAAATTATTTTGGTGGAAACTCAAAAGGAAATTGTTTTAAATGAAAACACTTCTTTGAAGAAGAAAATTTTTGAAAAAGAAAAAGAAAAAGAAAATGTTTCTAAAAAGAAAAGGACTTTTGATCATGCTTTACATGCCACCACTTCTATTGATCAAAATGAAGTAAATGTTTTGAAAAATAGGATTAATTGTTTAAGCTCAACTTTGAGCAATTGTGCATTTAATCATAAGAAATTGGAGTCCTTGTTTGCAAAGAAACAAACTCCTCATGTTCATGCACATCACTCTCATCATGCATATGCTTATGTTGCACGTCACGATCATACACATTCACATAAGCATCCTAAGGTGTACACATGTACACATTGTGACCGCAAAGGCCATTTAGCAAAGTTTTGTTATGATAATATTAATTCTCTAAATTTTGCTAATTATAAAAGATTTTGGGTTCCTTACAAGTCTAACCCCAAAGGACCCAAGCAAAAATGGGTACCAAAACCCCCACCCCATGTTTTTGATGTAGGTGAGGGATCTCTCAAGACGTGAGAGATTTGGTGCCTTGGTAGTGGATGCAATAGACTTGATGGACATACTTTTGGATGCATCGCTATCAAGGAGTTTTGGTGGGACAACCACCATGTTAGGAGCTTTGGAGCTGGTAACAATCTCTAAACTCCTATTTTATTTATGTACATGCTCATTCATTTGATATCATATAGCATGTTCATGTTTATGATTTATTGTACTTCATGTGGTATGAACTAGTTTAAATGTAGATTTTATCAAAACTTGCATGTATACATGTACAAATAGTGAATTACAATTGATTCATATATGATTGAACTTCATGCTCATTTGTATCCACTATATGCATATGTATAGACTAGTTTTGATGATTCTCTTTTATACATGTTTTTACCTTATTTTTATACTTTACTTCATGTATATGTATTTTTTAATTCAAATCTAATAAATATACATGTATACCCGTGAGTCTCTTGCCTTCATACAAATTATTTAATAGACTCTTTTATGTTTGGGATATGTATGTGTATTGTTAGTTTTGGATAAATCATACATATACCATGAAGATTAGTGTTTTTATGAAAAATGATTTTTCATGATTTGTTTGATAAAATAGGATTCTTGATCATTTTAAGCCTCAATGTCTATTTTCATGAAAATGCTATTTACATGACTTTTGACCACTCACACTTTATTTATTTTGTCATGACTTAGTTTCATGGACATATTTTGTGCTTTATAGACTATGAGTGTAAATTGTGTGTATTTAGTTTTGTTTCATGAAAAACATATGATTTATTGTATTTTGAAGGATCTTTAACTAGTTTTTCAAAAATTAACTTTAACTAGTTAATTATTCTTCTTTTGGTAGTGATTTTCAATGCTAAAATATTTTCAAATCTATTTTTGAAAACCCTACCATCTATGGGAGGATGGATGGGCGATTATGCCTTATATGCTTCATTGAAAATCTTCTATCTTGAGCATATGAAGGGTGGTAGGTTATGAGTTATACACTTGATCTTATGGTTATGTCAATTGGTATCATTGAATCGTTTCAATTGGTATCAATATGAACTTATTTTGTATATACTCATATTTTGTTTCTTATATATGTATGTATCAATTTCACTTGGTATACTCATTTTTCATACATATATATGATTTTCATGTGCTTAACTTACAATTGGTTCACATTTTTAAAAGCACAAAGTTTATGATGAAAATAAAATTTTGGATCATTATGTTTACCATTGATATCAATATGTTTCAACTTCATATTTGTTAAATTTCAATTGGTATCAATATGATAATGATTATTTTCAATTTGGTATCTTAAAAATTTGTTTGTTTTACAAGAGCTCTGATACCTTTAAAAATTTTGTTTAAGAAAAATTAAAAAAAAAATGTTTTGGTATGTATTTCCTATGTGCAAGGAGAGCTTAACATCTCTTCTACATATAGATTTATGTTGAGTATATTATAAATTGAGGAGCTTGACAACTCTTCTTTATATGATATACGTGTGTAGGGGGAGCTTCACATCTCCTCTTATGCATTACATAATATGTATTATGTGAATTGGGGCTTGTCATCCCTTCTTCATGTAATGCATATGTGTAGGGAAGCTAACTTAGCGTCTTCCTCTTCATGAATGTATATCGCATATAACCTATTATTGATTGTTTTAATTTAACCCCTTCTTGATCTCTTTGTTTTTTGACAAAAAGGGGAGAAAAATTTGTTTGATTTGATTTTACTTTGAACCCTTTGTTGATGAGTGACAAAAAGGGGGAGAAGTATTTGAGTTTATATGCATGTTTTTATTGCTTAAGGGGGAGAAGTATTTGTCTTCCTTGTTATTTATGCATATAAGTTTTGTTTTGCAAATAGGAGAAAAAGATTTATTTTGTTTTATCTCCATTCATTTGCATACATGTTTATGAGCTTCATTGTCATATATTATTATTTATGTCTATGCATGAGTTAAGGGAGAGCTTCTTTGAAGCTTTACTTTAATCCATGCATATATAACTTCATGAGTTTTGTCATCATCAAAAAGGGAGAGATTGTTGGCCCAAAGGCCCATCACTCTAGTTTTGATGATGATCAACTCATGTAGTTATAGTACTAATGATCTTGTGTTTAATTAGTGACAGATTCATGATCAAGATCTTAGTAGGTGTGGAGCTTCAACAAAGGATTTAAAGATCGGTTTTGGAGCTTACACGGTTTGATCCAACGAGCTAGTGATCGAGTTTGGATCGTGTGTGGACCAAGTCAAGAAGATGAGAAGACTTCAAGGGAAGACTTCAAGATCAAGACTTGTGTCTAGGTTTGTTTTTATAAGATTTTGTTTTAGTTAAAATGTAAAGGATAGAATAGTTGGTGGATTGCTCAAGTTCATATCACACACACACTCTTGATTTATATATGTTTTTATAAAAGATTTTTAGTTCTAGAAAAATACCGTTTTGATTTTTGGTGTTCCAAATATACATGTGTTTTTAACCAAAACCATTTTAGAACTCTCGGGTTTTCTCGGTCGACCGGGCGGTCGACTGTTCTGCTGATCTGCTCGACATTCTTTTAGTTTTCTAGTCATAACTTTTGATTCTTATATTCAATTAACATGATTTAAATTGCATTTTAAAGATGACCTTCATAGCTACATTTAACATTCAATAATCATTTTCTGATTTAAATGTTAAGAATGTCAAATATTGGGTTGAAATCTGTTCTTATTCTAAAAACAGTTTACAGTTTCTGATTTGATACCTTTTAGTATTTTATTGATAACTTTCAATTTTAAATTGATATTGATTTGATTTAAGATGCATTAGAAAGAAGACTTCAATATCTACAACTTCATCCTATATACTTATTCCCAAATTCGAACGTTTTAGACCTCATAACTGTGCTCCAAGTTAACCCATTGCACAGAGGTCGGTCGACCGGGCCAGTCGACAGGGCCGGTCGACCGACGTGCACAGAACCGTGCACGTCTGGCAGTTCTGTAGGCGGTCGACCGGGCTGGTCGACCAGAACTGAGAGCAGTGCTCTCTGTTCTTCTGGGTCGACCGGGCCGATCGACCGGAGGCTCCAACGGTGGATTTTTGACCGTTGGCGGTCGACCGGGCGGTCGACCGGCATGCCTGTCAGAACCCCAACGGCTAGTTTTTGACAGCCTATATATTTAGGGGTTTGTGGGCTGTTTTCACCAAATTTGGAGAAGTTTTTAGAGCCAGTTTTTCTCACTCTTTTCAGAAGTTTTTCTCCACAAAATAGAGAGCAAATATTTCCTATCTAAAGGAAAGTTTTACCAAGAGTGTTAAAAGAGAATTTCTTGAGTTTTCCTCCACCATCTCTTTCCTAGTTTTTTCTCACACAAACACTTGAGCATCCATTGACTATTCATTCTATAGGAGTGTTGTAGTGAGAGCTTTTATTGGTGATCAAAGTGTTTAGATCACCAGGAGATCTTTTCTTGTACCTTTGAGGAGGCGGACATGTGTGTCCGCGTTGTTTTGAGTTCGGGTGCGGACTCGGTTGTTTCGAGGTGCGGCCTCGACGAGCTAGTGAGCTTGTGGTGTGTAAGGGACTAGAGAGTCCGAGGGCTTGTAGGTATTGCGGCACCGAGGAGAGATCCATTGGGATCTTGCATAGTGAAAATCCTTCGTGTGTCGAAGACGGGGATGTAGAGCAAGTGTGCTCGAACCTCGAAACAAACCCTTTGTGTTTGCGATTGCTCACTCTCTCTCTATCCCCTTTATATCTTGCATTCAATTATTGTCTTTACATTTACATGCTTGATATATTGTGCTCATATTGTTATATACTTGCGTGGGATTGTTGCTAACACTTGTATTCAACCAAGAGAGCCAACGCGGCACCTCAACCCATTCAAGGGGAATCTAGAGGAGTTTGTCCAGAGCCCTTCACGGGGAATTCGACAACACCCTTGTGTTATACATAGTGTTTAGTGTAAAAGTTTTAATTAGGTCATAATTGCTTTTTGCTTCCGCATTATTTGCATTATTTGGCATTAAGTGACCATTAGATTAGCCATCACCTATTCACCCCCCCTCTAGGTGAACCTTCATATTTGACGATGAAATATTAAATATCCATGAGTCTACCTTCTTCTCATGTGGCATATATGGTCGAGCTTCAGCTGGACAACTCTAAACATTGAGATGCCATTGATGATTTTTCAGTATATAACTTATATGGGGTTTTATTTACTATTTTGCTAGGTGCTCTATTAAAGAGATAAACAGTCGTCTTTAAGATTTTACTACATAATAACTCTAGTAGAGTAGGGTGAGTGATGAGTGTGATTTATACAAATATTTTATACTATTTTTATGCCTATTATTTGTCACATTTAATTCTGCACAGGTATTTTTATTTATAGTTTTTCAGAAATTAAGTCAATAGCACAAATTATACAAAAGAGAGAAAAAAGCGGTAAATCGATACATTAAGAGACATTTGTAGTGAGATAGATGCAGCTTCAGAAACTTAAAGCAAAACCAGCATGTTCTTACATATTTTACGTGATGAAAGAAAGAAGTGCACAAAAGATGGACTCGATTTGCCAAAGTCAAACGACTGTCCAGCCATTGACCACAACTACGCAGTTGAACATTATTCGAAATAGAGACAGAGCAGAATCAGCTTCAGATTCAGACTGGACACGTTTAGTATTTTGATCATAACTTTCGCTACAGAAGTCTAAATCTAATGAAGATGCTACAGAAAGATGATTGAAAGGGTTAGAACTTTTATGTTGACAGCTTTCTAGTTTAATAACTTAACTGTCTGTTTTTAGCAATTATCATGAGCTGGCTGCAATACAAATCAGAATAAATTGCGACAACGAGTTGCAGTTAGTTTTGGAATTCTCCTTGTATCTCCTACTGCAATAGGTCTCTAGGGTCTATAAATAAAGCAACAATCTCTTGCAATTGTATCATCTTATTATAGAAATAAACTTTATATTAGGATTTTAGGTTTCAGTTTCTTGACTTTTAGAAAAGAAATTATGTGCATCGAAGTTAAAGAAGATCAGAGAAGAAGCATCATCTAGAGTTTCTCCATATTATTGTTTTCTAATCTTTTTATTCTTCTATTTTATTTTACATGCTAAAAATCATGTTTTGCACTTTCTCTTTCATGAACTAATTCTCTAAAGTTAGAGCATCGATGTAGGTTAAATATTATGATGATATAATCTTGTTACTTTGTGCAATTCTACTATTTTTTCTTCAAGTTTAATCTTTTGTATGTTAAGTTTTTAATTTCGAGTTTCTTATTGTTAATTGGTGGCCAACAATTATACAGATGGTTGAGGCCGAGAGGAGATAACCTAGCATAACATCATAGAAATACAAATCACAACTTAATACGTTGAGACCGAGAGGAGATACGCAAGTTGTGCATCGTGTGAGAAAGATCCACCGTACTTAATGCTTCTTTTAACCTGTAAATCTATTAGATCAAGAGATTGTAGGTTCTTAAATTAGATGATAGAATTAGTATTGCTGGAGAGAATACTAATTAAGATAGGGACTTTCGATTGTTAACATGAGTATTAGAATTTAACAGCGCTAGCATAATTTTATGTCTGATTATATTTATCAAAATCAATTGCCCAAACACTTTTCTCTCATAAAAGACAACTCTTTTAGTTTCTTGTTCATAGTTTTGTCTCAATCATCTTCACAATCAATTCCTTCAAATAAAACTAGGACAAAGCAAGTATTCTCGAAGTATGTGATACGCAAAGAATCAATTGTGTGTCAATGGACATGGTGAAACTTTCCTTTCTATCTAAAGGATAAAGTAAAAAACATGGTTTAATTCTTTGCCAAAGAACACAATTGCAATATGGGATGAGATGGAGAACAAGTTCCTTACCAAATTCTTTCCGCTCGCAAAATCGGTAAAATTTCGAGGTGATATTACAACCTTTACCTAATTTGATACTGAATTCTTTTATGATGCTTGGGAAAGGTAAAAGGGATTGATTAGAAAGTCCCACATCATACACTCCCCAGGTGATTGGAAATCCAATTCTTCTATAACGGATTGCAACCGAACATAAGAATGATGTTGATGCAGCGGCTGGAGCAGCATTGATGGACAAAAATCAAGATGAAGCTACGAGCTCTGGGAGGAGATGTTATCTAATGACTTTAAATCGCAACTAGAAAAGGAGACGCTAAAAAAAGTTGAGGGCATGCACGGACTTGACGCTATCACGACGTTGCAAACTCAACTCATATCATTAAGGAAGCAATTGGGATCCCTTAACGTAAGTGCTATTCAACTTCAACCTCAAATTTGTTATTTTTGTGGAGGACAATCTAGTGGGGATTGTCCAGTTGGCAGCACTTTTGCTCATGCTCGAAATGAACAAGCCAGCTTCATCAATAATTTCCAATGCTCTAACAACTCTTACTCTATTCCGGCTTGGAGCAATCACCCAAATCTCACATGGGGTGACAACTTTCAACAGCAGCAACAATCGCAAGAGAAGAGAGTAAATTTGATGAAGCCCTCGCAAAGTTCATGAAAAGAACCGAGTACTTATTTGCAAAGACCGAAACAAAGGTGGAGAAGCAAGAAGCCCTCAAAAAAAATCAAACGTCATTCATACACAATCTAAAAGTTCAAGTTAGGCAAATTGTCAACCAACTCTCTGCAAGGACACAAGGATCATTAATGAGCAACATCGAGAAGAATCCAAAGAAGCAAGTACACGCAATCACATTGAGGAGTGAGAAAGAATTAGAGCAGGTACCGAAATCTTCTGCTGAATCAGTACATCAAAAAAATATTATAAGAGAAGCAGAAGAGAGTCAGAGAAACACCAGCCCCAGAAGCATAAAATAGACAAGACTGATTAGCCGTCAGGACGGCTAATCCTCCTTCCCCTGTTAAATCTGACCAGATCCAGTTCTTGAAGTAAAGCCCCCAATGAAGCCATACGTTCCCCCACTGTCATTTCTTCGAAGACTCAAACAAAACAAGATAGATAAGGATTTCACTGACTTTCTGAATGTTTTCAAAACTTTGCATATTAATATTCTGTTCATAAATGCTCTAGAACAGAATCCAAAGTATACAAAGTTCATGAAGGAGATCCTAACTAAGAAAAGGAAGCTGCAGGAGCATTAAGCGATCAAGCTCAACAAAGAGTGCATTACTATCTTGTATAACAAACAGCCCCCAAAACTTAAAGATTTAGGGAGTTTTTCTATTCCTTGTATTATTGGGAACTTTAAATTTGATAATATTTTATGTGGTTGATCAAGGGAAACCAAGCACAAAAATTAGAGATTTAGAGATTAAAAATGGTGCTTTGGCTTCTTACAATTCTACCGCAATAACAAAGTTGCTAAGCAGATCGTGTTCCACAAGGAGGGATGTGATAAAAGCATTTCGGTATTATTAAATTACAAAATCAATTAAAAGTTCGATCTTTGTTTTAAAGAGAGAAAAGACAACTAAGAAGAGTAGGAAGAGAAGAAGAAAATGTGGTATTTGTAGAGTTGATTTTAAAAGAAGAAAGAAATCAAAAGGAAAGGAAGTTCATGGCTATCATCTATTAAATGCTCCTACTAGTGTACTTACCTCTTGATGTTTGCCTCACGTTGAATATTTAGCAACTTACCGAGCTTGACTGGAAGTCGATAATCGCATGACTTATAAGATCATCCTCATTCCAAAACAACCTATATTATATCATCAAAGCCATTGAAAGAAGGTATGAAGTGATACAAAACTTACATATTTTAGAAATGAGGACCCATCATCATAAGCCATCGGTGAAACTCGCATGGCAAAGCAATTTTGATGCTATTAGATTTATATAGATTACAATACAAATAAGAAGGAGAAAACTAGAAGGTTAAAAGAGCAAAGCCATGAAAAAAACAATATAAAAAGGTAAAACTGATTAAAAGAGAAACATTGAAATAAAGAAGGAAGATTACATTGGTATCACTCTCAATACAATTTTGTCTCTCTCTTTTAACATGAATTTCTCTCTAATCTTAGATATGACTAAAACAGAAATTACATTAAAAAGAAAAAAAAAGAAAATTCAAAACTAAATTACAAGTAAGACTCTAGCCTAAACTCTCTGCCATGTATGCCTTTTGCTTTTGGTGTTGTATTTATAGGAGAAATGAAGTGTGAAAAGCGCGTCGAAGATAAGGGAGGAAAACTCTCCCCAACAGAGTCAGGACTAATCCGCATTTGCCACGTTTCCGCGGCAATCTCTGCTCTGTTGGTGCAGAGATTTATGCGCAATTCTCTTATCTTTTTGTTACACCATATCCACTAGATAGACTTGTCTATGGATCTTCAGATTTCATCATATCCATATTGATTCCTTGAACTAGAAAATAGATCTCTAAAAATTTGAATAAATTTATAATTGGGTTGTTTCTGGGATTATCTTCTCCTTCTCTATTAATTTTGACTTGCACACAATTAGAAAAAAAGAGTTAAATAGCATAATTATATTACAATTAAAATGTGAAAATGTGACAATAAATATGTAATATTAGTGAACAATCATACCCCACACTTATCTTTTGCTCGTCCTCGAGCAAAACAAGAAAATTAAATCTAAGAGTTAGTCACTTTCGTAGATCACGCGACTACACTAAGCATGTGCAACAAGACTTTAAACTTCTAGATTTTTCCTAGTGGAGGAGTTATAGTCTCCTGAGAGTTTTTAGTGAATTACACCCACAACATCCATAAAAGAAAGAAAAACGAAGTATTAGTATTTTTGAAAACACATTTTGAAAAGGAGAGAATTATTTTTGGGAGAATTCTTGCAAAAATCAAGTAATTTATAAGTCATACGATTACCAAACAATTTATTCTTAAACTTAGTCTCCATGCAAGAACTTGTTATCAGTCAAGATAAGGATTAAAATTGTATTTTTCACCTAATTTTTTAGTTTACCCTAAATCATATGCATCTTTGTAACTGTGAATGTATGACCCAGAATTCTTTAACTCCATCCTTTATGCCTTATTAATATGTTTGTGGCGATTTATCCCTCATTTCCATTAGGCTTTCTAATTCACTCATGTAAATGAAAGTACACATAGAGAGCGGGTTGAATAGGTGTAGTGCTAATATAGTGACAAATAATACAGAATTAAAACTAAATCCTTGCACACACAACGTGTAACTAAGAGTGAAGCCGAATTCCCTGTGAAGAGAGGGCTCTAGAACTTCTCCTCACGATTCCTCTAAACTAAGAGTTGAGGTGCTTCAATAGCTCTCTTGGTTCAATATAGGTGTGAGCACACAAACAATATCAAGCATGTATAAAAAAATAATGCAAGATATAAGAGTTGAGAGATAGAGAGATCCAAATGCTTTTTGAACACCAAGTTGTAATTCTATTCATGAAACTGATATATATGTACACGATAATCTGAAATTCAAAATCATATACATGTTGAAACCAAAACTCACAGAAGTAAGTTTCTAAAAGCTATATAAGCTCTAATACAACATATATATAAACCATGAAACTTATTCTATGTAGATATAAATCATGTAAACGTAAACTTTTAGAACGAAATGGTTAAACCGAAATCAAGACTATTTATCATGAAAGCGATAAATAAATTTGTGTGTGTGTGAACTTGAGTAATTCAATACTATTCTATTCTTATACAAGATCTAAATAAATAAACAAACCTACACTAAAGTCTTCTTGTCGATCTTCTTCTCCAAGTCGACTCGATCCAAAACACGATCCAAAGAGCGACGACTCCATCTCGAGTTCTTGATGCGAACTTTAAGGCTTGATCTCTTAAATCATCTCGTGATAGCTTCGAAACTTGACTTCTAGTCCATTGTAGAAGCTAAACACCAACTAAAATCTTAATTAGTATCTAAAACTTAATACACATAAGATCATTAGTAACATAACTTCATAAGTTAGTCATCATCAAAACTAAGGTGAAAGATCTTCATGCCAACAATCTTCCCCTTTTTGATGATGATTAAACTTATGAGGTTATATATGCATGGATTAAAGATAAGCTTCATAGAAGCTTTTGTGTGTCATGCTTAATGTGTGTGTGGTGGTGGTGGGTGGGTGTGCCATGCTTGTAGTGTATGTGATGGTGGTTGTGTGGTGGGTGTGTGTGTGTGTGTCATGCTTGATGTGTGTGTGTGTGGTATTAGTGTTGTGGAGTTGGTGGGGGGGTGTGCGTGCGTGCCATGCTTGATGTATGCGTGTCATGTTTGATGTGTGTGCGTGTGTGTGCCGGTGGAATGTGTGTGTCATGCTTGAGGTGTGTGTGGGATGGGGTGTGTGCGCCATTCTTGATGTGTTTTTGCGTGTGTGGTGGTTGTGTGATGGCTATGTATGCGCGGTGCATGAAAAATGGATGCATAATCACAATACCCAGTGATACATAGGTATTTAGAACTAAGGTTACCATATACCTCAAACGTAATGATCTTGCGAGGTTCATAGCCCGACAAGCGATATGCTCAGAATGTATCTATTTGTATGTCAAGTAAGTCATTAATATATATTCATTTTGAGTAATAAAATATTAAATTGTTTTATATATAATGTATCTTGGTAATTTTTGATAATTTTAGATCCTTATATGATTGTATATGGAGCGGGCTTGAGTCACTTATATGATTTTATTTGTCCATACCATATAGCACATATGATTATCCATGAAATGAAACAGATACAAAGGCTCGATATAACACGAACACATTGCAAAAAGGAACACATTGCAAAAAGGTGAACAAGCCGGCCGATTGTATTTTGTGCCATATAATATAGGGTAAGCACTAATCTTTTATAATAAAATTTAATTGTTACTTAATTTAATTTCTTATATATGAATTTATCTTATAGCGACCATTGGACGCTGTGTGTGATTGACCCTAGCTCTTATATTGTATATTGGTTGGACTCATTGGGAGGCGAAATGTGAAAACCGATTAGAAAATAATTGTTTTGTGAATACTTAATCTTGTATATATTTATTAATATATTAAATACTTCTATAAATTTTCATCACATCTATCATAAAGTATATATTAATAATCTTGTTTATTTTTTTAATTTATAAAAACGCGCTTACCATGATCAATCCAAGCCGACGGGGTAAACCTGCTTTATGAAAGAGGATTTAGGTAATTCTTTCGGAAATAGACGATAAAAATTTAAGTTTTTACTTTTACTTGACACATATATTTCAATTCTTGTATCATTCACATCAACCTAATTCTATTGTGTGTGGATACTATATTATGCGATTTATACATCAAACCATTACATTACAAATTAATCCTATTTCAAACATAGTATAACCCTCTGAACTAAATCAAATTTATGTTTTTTTTAGTGTTATAATAAACACAAATAAAACTGAATATGTTTGTAGTTCAATAAAAGTAAAACTGCATAAACAGATCATGAATTGGAGGAAATTCAGGAAAAGTGAGCAAGAGATGTGATGAATTATATTGATGGTAAGTAATTTTTTGGTGAATCATGCATTTAATACATGTGTATCATGTCTTGTGTTAAATTTTTCTCATTCTCATTTCAGGATAGATCGCATGAGAGCCACAAGGATCGATGCCTGCTGTGGCTTCACTAGAGATGGTATATATTCTGCTAAGTTATCCTTTTTATTTTTGAATTTATGCATGTTTTTATTTTGGAGATATTTGGTGCATATTTTCTTTTTGGTGCATATTTGGTGCATATACACACATATTTTAAAATTTGAATATAAATGTTTGGTGCATGTGCATGTACACACGTGTATTTGAAATGTGAATATGAATGTTTGATGCATGTACACACACATGGATTTGAAATTTGAATATCAATGTTTGACGCACGTACACACACATGTATTTGACATAATGAGGGTTTAGTTGAAATTTGAATATGAAAATTGTAAGAGAAATTATATGTCTTCTCATTTCTCTTAGACAATCTAATTTTTTTTATAACCTTGAATATGTTTCATATATTATGCAGGTGAAAAGCTTAATAAGGATGAAAAAATAAATGATACAAAGACAAAGTTCTTCCTCCGTTTTATTTGACAGATGAGTTATTACTTCAGGATGCAGTTTTATTCACGCTTTTTGTTTGTATTGTATTTTATTCTAGATGTGTTGATATATATTCTAGATGAGTTTGTGTTAGACTCTGTTAAATAAATGATCAAATAAGTTCTATTCGATAAGTATATGATTCTATATATGTCTGAATTGGCTTCTATTTGTGTCTGGATTAGCTGGATTCTATATGTATCTGAATTGGCCGGATTCTATATATGTTTGGGGGGTGTGTGTGTGTAACATTCTATTTGATATTCTGTACTGTATGGCTGGATTATATATGTGTCTGGATTGGCTAGATTGACTGGAATATGTAAACAGATCTGTACTGTGTGTGTTTGAAAATGTTAGTACTAATTTTTAAAAATAATAATATATACAATGTCGATTTAAAATCGATGTTCTGTACACTTTCCACGTCGGTTCTTTTAAAAATTTAAGAACCAATATGGAATTACGCACTTATAATAAAATAATTTTTTTAATAACGTCAGTTATTTAAATAACTGAAGTTAAATATTTATTTTTAATTGGGGCGAAATTCAACGTGGAAAGTTTCAGACTTTTCACGTTGCCTGAATAGACGTCTGATACTATTTTTTCATGTCAGTTTTAAACAGATGTAGAATGCATTTTCTATACTAGTGTGTTACTTATGCATATAAAAATCAACAAGATAATTGATATTAGTTAAGGGTTTCAAATATTGTGCCAAATTAAAATTAATAACCATAAGAAAAAACAAGCTTGAGAAAAATTCAAGCAAAAAAGGACCCAAATAACTATAAAAAGAAAATATACAATATAATCATAATTAAATTAAGTAAAAATTTACCTTCTTTCTTTACAGTAGACCTTTCTCAACATCTTTATTTCCCCTTTATTCAAAATTTTGAGATGAGCCTAACAAGAGTCGAATTAAATCAGAAATAACCTAAGAGATAACCATATAAATGAAAGCACACCTAGAGGGGGGTGAATAGGTGCAGTGCTAATTTAGACAAATGCTGTGGAATTAAAATCTAATTGCTAACACATTCAGTGTATAACCAAGAGTGATTCTGAATTCTCCGTGAAGGGCTCTGGAACTACTCCTCACGATTCCTTTGAATTGTGAGTTGAGATGCTTTAATAGCTCTCTTGATTTAATACAAGTGTGGGCATACAAACTATATCAAACATATGAATATAAGTAAGTAAAGCAATACAAGATATAAGAGAGATGAGAGTTGAGAGATAGAAGATCAAACGCAAACATTGGGATATGTTTCGAGGTTCGAGCCACTACTTTATGTCCCCGCCTTCACACAGAAGGATTTCAACTATACACTATTGGATCCTCCATAAAGGGACCTTACAATAAAGAATTACAATTTGGTCTACACAAGACAGGAGTACACAACTCCACCACTCAACCCTCTACACAAGAGGTAGCACAAAGCCAATTGAGATTACAAAGCTCTTTGTAATCCAACAAGATAACAAACACTCTCTCTTACGACTTCCTATACAGTAGAATATGAAGTGAGGCTCAATGAGTTAAGTGAGAGAAGAAATTCAGTTAGAAAGAATTGAAGAGCTTTAAAACCAACTAAAATAGCTTTGAAAATATTGAACTTGAAGATTGAAAGCTAGAAAAACTTTTCTCTTAAGCAACAAACTTGAGTTAATATGAAAACTTGTAAACTCGTGTTATGAAAATCAAAACCAATGACCCATATATATAGGCAATAAATAAATACCATTAGTTAAGCATACCCGGTCATTTGGGGTGAATTTGACCCATAGAAACAAAAATACCCGTTGGAATTCACTAAAAACAAAACAGATTTAAAAACTAGCCATTATGCAACTTGGCAGCCTGTCTGTTGTTTTCCATTGATTTTTGCAAAGGGGAAAACTTACAAAAAAAAGGGTCGAGGAGCGAAATTACAAGTAATTCTTTACAAGAAGAAGATTATAGGTAGATCTCCTTTGAGATTTCTGAGAAAGTGTGTCGGTAGGAATCTGATCAGCGCGCGATCACTTTATCCCTTTGACGATGCGATCGATCAGACAAACGGACTACTGCCTGATGGGATTCCCTTCTCGCCTGATTCGGGGAATCGGAGAACAGAAGGTCGGTAGAGCCCTCTTATTACTTCTCGAGCTACCTCCACTTGGAAATTCCTCTCGCCTAGTTCCGAAAATTCCTTGAGAGGGAGGAAGATCTTAGGGTATTAGCACCCTGATTAGAGAAGTAATTCTCTGAATTCTTGAAAGCAAGAGAGTAGATCTCTGTTCTTAGCCGTCTCTCCTCTCTTTTTTTCGAGCCTCTTCTCCCTTTTAGCTCTCGCCCCTGGTAGGCTATTTATAAGGAGGAGTAGGGGTATAATCGCCTTGAAAATCTGGAAACAGATTGGGTCAATCTGTTTTACATCCGGTAAGTAGCCTCGCATGAGGCTAGGATTAGCTTCTGTGAAGTTAGGAATAGCTGATCTCTTGATCCGCTCTGCTAGATGAGGGATACTCCCTTGATTCTTTCCAAATAACTGAAAGATCTCCCCTGATCTTCTCACTTGATTGGGAGAGTCAAAAGATCATGGCAAACAACTACCAAATTTGATCTCAATTAGATCTGATTTCAATTAGATTTGATCTCATTTAGAGATTTGATTGGTCAAAGGTGACCATAAAAGACCCGCAGTGGAGTCGTTGCGTTGAGCTCATGGCGGAGCTGGGAGAAGCATCTGGCGAAGTTAAAGGAAAATTTTTCAGCGGAGCTGGATAACTTTGTGGCGAAGCTACGAATTACCCTTTTGCGCAGCTGCATGGGGCTTCGAGCGAAGCTAACTCTCTGCGGAGTTAACTGAGCATTTCTGTGCGAAGTTGTAAATTAGCTCGCAGCGAGGCTGTGAAGGAGCTTCCTGCGATGCTGAGCAACTTTGGCTTCGTATGCGAGACTTATCTCGTGGGCTCATGCGAGACTAAGTGTTGAGCTAACTTAGTGTCTCTGGACATGCTTGTGAAAATCACCTAGAGGGGGGGGTGAATAGGTGATAATGCTAATCTAGTCAACTTAATGCGGAATTTAAAACTAATTGCAATTTCACTAAATTAGTGATGCACACACAATCAAGTCAAGCAATTATGAATGAACAATATGTATTGATGCAAGGCACAAAGTAAAGAGAGAGTAAGAGCCAAGGGATCAAGCGCAAATAACAAGATATGTTTCGAGATTCGAGCACCCAGCTCTACATCCCCGCCTTCACCCTGAAGGATTTTAAGTCCACTAGCTTGTCCACAAAGGACTCCCACAAAGGGAGCCTCCACCGAGGATTTGGGCAATCACAATTACAAGGAGTACCAACTCCTTTCCTCACAAACACAACCTCCTCCTTGACGCACAACTCCAAGCCAACAAACAATCACCTCACAACTTGAGGGATTAGCACAAAGCTTACACAAGGATCACCTCACCACTTGAGGGATACAACCTAAATGCACAACCTCCTCAACACAATGAGGGAAAGGCACAAAGCCAAGCAAATGAAGGGTTTCCAACTTGGTGGTCTAAACAACAACCACAAACAATTTCTTTCCCACACAAAGATTCTATAGAATAAGAAAGTAGATGTAGCTCAAGTGTGGAGAAAACTAAAGGAATGGAAATCAAAATCACAAAGAAAATCCTTGGGAAAAACTGAAATCAAGATATAGAAGTTGAATCAAAACTTTTTCCCAAAAACCCTTTTCTTGATATTCCAAACCCTAGCAAAACACCAAATAGATTGTTCAATTTAAAGCCCAAAACTTCTTTTGATTGCTGTGAAAACACCAGAGAGTAAAGAAAAATTCGCACAAAAATTCTTGGAGAAAAACTCTTTCCAATGGGTATTTATAGCCCCCAGAAAAATATAGCCGTTGGCAGCAGAAACTGTCAGAAATGACCTACCGGTCGACCGCTCGCTCGACCGTCCAACGGTCACATTTTGACCGTTGGCACTGACGGTCGACCGCCCGGTCGACCGAAAAGAATAGAGAGCACTGCTCTCTGGTCCGGTCGGCCGGCCGGCCGACCGTCCCACTGTGCTGCCAGACGTGCACAGCTCTGTGCACGTCGGTCGACCGCTGGTCGACCGGCCATTGGTTCGGCCGACCGCACGGTCGACCGACCTGGCTGTCAGCCAGTGTCCTGGGTCAGAAAACAGGATAGAAAATATTTTAATAAATCCATAAAACTTGTAAAAATTACACAAAAATAGTTTTCTCATTTTATATTGAAATATAAACATGTGATAAAAATTGCATCACAAATAACAAACATTTTCAACATTTTTGTGTCTTATCATTTTTACCAAAATCCAAAACTTGTATTTTTCTTAAACTTGGATTTTTGAATCTAAAATACATTTGTCCAAAACTTATCCAAATACAAAAACATGATATTAAACAACATTTAGGCATGATGTATATGGATATAATCCTATATACATGAAACATATATATATCCATGTTTTTGTCATTAATTCCAAAATATGTTTTGTCAAAAATACCAAAACATAAAACACATGAAATAGACTTATCAAACTAAGTTTGTCTAGAAAGTTAAGCATGCATGTATATAGAATAAATCTAATATACATTAAACCATGTAAACTTATTTTGATCTATCTATTCATGAAACCAAGATCGGTTAAACCAAAACGGAAAAACCGAAAACCAATATTCAAAACATGAAACGTGTGTGTGTGAATTTGAGCATATCATACTATTCTAATCTTTACAATTTAGATCTAAATACAAACTAAAGTATGGTACCGATGTCTTCTTGTAGAGCGCAATCTCCAAGCCGACTCGATCCAAAACTCTTTGATCCACCGAGCAAGTGCTATATATGATCAATGACGCTCGGGCTTTTGAATCAACATGTGAAAGCTTCCAAATCATCTTGTTGAAGCTAATCACCAACTAATAACTTGATTAATGATCTGAAACTAAATAACACAAAATTATTAGTACACATAACTACATGAGATAATCATCATCAAAACTAGAGTGGAAGGCCTTTGGGCCAACAGCTTGGGCCTTCTCACGAGCTTTTCTTGGCTTATTATCTGCTTCACTGGATCAGTAGAGTCCAAGTTGTTGATACGTCCCTTTGAGATGGGTAAAGAACTGGTCGTCAGCTTGTCTGCCGCTTGTCTTTTGTAGATGTCAACAAGTAGACATTGTTCAGGCCAGTTAGGAATCTTGTCTTTTTTAGAGTGTCAACAAGACCCCCTTCAAAGTTTTCGTGAGTCTGCAATGGAATGGTTCAGACTCCGAAATACTTTGAATTGCTTTAATTGATGGTATGTGAAATGCGAACGTCGCCATAGTAGTTGAGTTCAGCTCCGCTTTCAATTCTGCTTCCAGATTGGAATAAGTTCGCCGAGGAATCGTGTATATTCACGATTCTAGGTTGCTTCGCGTCTGGATAGCTTCGCGTTAACTCGGTGTTTGGAACGACGTTCCTTTCCCGAGGCTAACTACTTTTTGGCTGGTTACGAGAGGGATTGCTCTCTTTTCCAAGGTTAGAATAAACTCTCTTGCTTTTAACGAGGTAGATTGTTCCCTTTCTCGAGGCTAAGCATTTAAATGCTTTAACTTCACCCGTGCTTCTAGGCTTGAAGCGGCAGCGGCGTGGTCAGGCCATGAGGCCTATAAATAGGACACTTGAAGTCCTCTTCAGAGAAACAGTCTGTTCATGACATCCCCTCGTTACACAGGAAAGGAGATTCAGATCTCTGAAATAGTGGGGCGCCCACCCTGGTCACTAACCAGCCAAGAGCTGGTGAGTCTCGGTCATCCAGAGACTTTACCAATGGACTAGTGATTTTAAGGAGTTTATCTCCCTTAATCTTTCTTAGCTTTACCTGGCTATTTCAGGGATTGATTTCCCTTGTTCTTCATTCTGTATTTGACTGACTCACAGAGAAGGGTTTTAGCCCTATTTTTCAGCTTCTCGGCGAAGCTATCATTCTCGCTTGATCAGGAAAAGACTTTTTCATGCAGAGTTCCTGTCTTGATCTGTTGAATCTATCTATTAAATCCGCCACATAGGCAAGAATTGGGACTTAGTCTCTTCAAGATTGAGCCAGTCTTGCCATATAGGTGGGCTAAGACTGCGTCCCTCTGGACCAGTCTGGCTTAGCCACATAGGCGAGGTTAGGACTTGGTCCTTTTTGAGGCTTCTTCAGCCTAACCGCCTTATGCGGGTTTAGACTTGGCTTATGCTGAGCTAGTCCATCATCATTGTGCAAGCGAGGCTATCCTATGCTTAACTAAAGCACCAATGGATTGGATATGAATTGCTTCGCCCAAAGAATTTGACTTAGCATTTCGTCTTTGCAGTTTTTCTTTTGATTTAATGCTAACCTTTTTCCAGTTTGCATTGCAGTGAACTGTGCCCGCCAGTCTTTTATCATGATGAAAGAGACCAGAAACTTGCCTCTTGATCTTCCAGTTGAAACTTTAATCCTAAGCAGGAGGAAGATACTGGAGCAGCTGATGCGTGTTCCAAGAAGAGGTTGACAGTTGCTTATTCGAAATGATCCATTTCGGGAAGGGGTTGATAGTCGCTTATCCGAGATGATCCACTTCGGAAAGCGGGCGTCACCTGTAAGGTCTCGGATCCTTCCTTTGCCAAATTTGATCAAGAAGATCCGGCTTTCTAGTGGCAACCAGTCCTTTGTCAATTTTCATCAAAGAAGATCCGCTTTCTAGTGGCAACCAGTCCTTTACCGATTTTATCAAGAAGATTCAGCTTCTTAATGACAAAATCTGTCATTAAATGAAGGATTACGGCCTTGTGCAGAAGGAAGGCCTTTCGTGTCCAGTTGGTTTGGCTTATCACCTTGGAAGTAGATAGGACAACTTGTATGCCTTTGGAGCAATGATTCGGTTGTACAAAAGACCACCTTGATGTAGTGTCGATGTATCTTCCCTTTTGAATCAATAAAAAATTTTATTTTCTACTTATTTGCTTTGTTTCCCTCCTTTTTGATCCGAGAACACCTGGAGTGGACTAGCTTTAGGTAAGTCTTTCTTTAGGAGGAAATAGAAGCTCCAGCGGAGCTAAACTCCTAGCGAAGCTGGGGACAAACTCCCAACTAAGTTAGGAACAAGTCTCTGGCGAAGCTAACACGGAATTTCCATGAAGTTAGATATGTGTTTTTAGCGGAGCTAAGGCACGTTTCTCAGCGAAGTTACTCAAGCGTCGCGCGAAGTCAACGCTGAACTCACGGCGGAGTTAGCCCTTAGCAGGGCTGAAGTAACGCTTCTCGGAAAGACGCTTTATGCGC
The DNA here is from genome assembly GCA_038442645.1 of Agave tequilana. NCBI lineage: Eukaryota > Viridiplantae > Streptophyta > Magnoliopsida > Asparagales > Asparagaceae > Agave > Agave tequilana. The sequence continues at coordinate 87,904 of JAVJIF010003532.1, forward strand.
TGTTTCAAATTAATTTGAAATGACCGCCTGCGCTCCTTTCGAAGAGGCAAAGTTTAGGCAACCTTAAGCCTATAAAAGTCCGATTGGGCTGAAAGAGAAAGAATTACTTCTCTTTAAATTTTCAGAGAAATAAATCACTTTTTCCTCCTTCTTCGTTTGATATTTTAAGAACTTTCCCGTTCTTCCATGGCCCCCAAAAGACGAGCAGGCAAAGAGGACGAGACCTCTGTGACGGAGGTGCCTCCTCCTTCTCCGGTCATTGAGCGCCCTATTGCAGGTAGGGATTTTTTCTTTTTACTCAGAGATTTTCATCTCTTTTCGAAGCCAATTTCTAGCTATCTCATGATGAGTCTAGAATGATTTATTTGATCCAGTGATCTCAGGGAGTTCAACTCCCTTAATTTTCTTTGCTGACTTCTTAGGGGATTTAATTTCCCTTAATTTCTCAACTGGAATTTTAGGAGCCGAATGGTTTCTTCTCCAAGCTTTTGTGCAAAGCTAACCCTTAGGCGGTTCACATCTTGTCGAATAGCAGGATGCGAAGCTAGCCTTAGAAGCGTAGCTGGAAAAGGACTTTAAAGCCCTTAAAATGATTTTAGGCAACAGTGCCCTTCTGGCGAAGTTAGCCCTTGAGGGCTTCTTCATATTCTGTTCAGCGATAGGCTGCCAGGCGAAGCTAAAACTTGGATATTTTCTGCATTTTGGTTTCGTGCAGAGTGTGGAGCTAAGCGGTGGCTGCGAAGCTGAGCTTCGGGGCGAAGTTAATGCTAGGCTAGCTTTGCTCGGAGAGCGAAGCTATGCCTCAGCAAAAATTATTCTTGCTTTAGCTTTCTTTAGCAAATGAACTAATATGATTTCTTCTTATTTTTGCAGTGCACTATACTCTGGGTCCTCTGAACAGTCTCTTTAGAACAGCCAGGCTACATTATTTAGTGAGCGAAGTGCTCCCGATCGGGATGCACTTATCCATGCCGGAGATCAGCGTACCATGAGGAGCATCTTAACCACTGCTCCCCTTGAAGATTCTGACCGAAAAGTCTATCAGAAGCCCGGCTTCATGTTCGAAGATGCAGTGCCAGATACTGATCATCAATTATTATCCGAATAGGGGCAGTGGATTTTCAATCTGGATGGCGAGAAGTATAATCTCCCATCTAGAAAGCGTCATTTTCCATTGTCTTTCTTCTAGTGCGTGACGAAGGCTCGGAAGATGCAGTGGCAAGTGACTCGGACTACTGACTCTATTCACGTGGGGAAATTGATAGCTCCGTCTCCCGGTTACACGAGGGCGGGTCCTCCTCGTTGTATATTAGGTCTCCACCCTAGAAACGTTCTCCCGAACATTCCAATAGGGGAAATCTCGCGGTGGCTCAGACTTTTGGAAATCAATTCTTCAGAACTCATGATAATTATCCAGCCACTGATTTTAGGACTCCTGGGTGGATTCACCCTCCCAAGGCATGGTGGAGGGACTTGACCTTTACGTCTTGGCCCATTTTGAAGAAGACCTGGAGAGATTGGGACTCTACGAGGCTGTCAGGGCAACTTGTTACGGCATCCAGATGAGCGTAGCGAACTTCTACACCATTTTTGAGTTATACCGCCCAGCTACAGGGACTTTCTTCACCCCTGTAGGCGAATTGGGCATGGCTTTGCACGAGATGTGAGAAGTCTCTGCTCTGCCCTTGGAGCTCTCCCATATGAAGAATATTTCCTGTGTAAGACGGAATTGGCACTTCTGGAGAAGCAGGAACCCGCCTTATTCGAGACTTGCCGGAAGTTGATGTGCTACCATTATATTTGCTTGAGTATGCATGGGAGTCATAAGGGGCCTTCATGCAGCTCGAAAAGCTGGGGGATTTATTTGTTCCTCAACCTGAAAGATGCTCCTCAGGCAGCTCACTAAGGGGTTACAGATGAGGATATTTCCGAAGGATACAAGAACACTCCCAAGGGGATATGATTTGGAAGAGGATGATGGACCTTACGAGAAAGGTGATATTCTCCAGAGTTTCCATCATCAGGTTCGTCGACCACTGTCTCGGAAGGAACTTTTGGCTGATTATTTATCGGTCTGGCTGAAGAGAAAAGTAGTGCCCTCTCCTTCCGGCGACGTCATCCTTCCGACTGTCTTGTTGCCGGCCGTTCGTTTAGTCCATGGTCATTCCCTTGAACTTCTCCCGGTAATGGTGTATTGTATTCAGCGGGGCCTTCGTGCATTGACGGAGGCTTTCTGTAGGCCACCAGTAACGAAGAGGGGCAAAGGTACTATACTGCCTTGCAATAGACCAAACCCTAAGATCGGTTTGCCATACACTTATTTGATGGCATGGTTCGCCCTTCACTGCCCTTCCATTATCCAAGCCGGTGAGGAGCCTCCAGAAAGCATCCGGATGACGCTTCGCAGTCGATTCGAGGGGTGTTCATGGTTAATGACTTATGTGGTTGCGGTCGCAAGCTGCTGAGCCGATATAACATTTACAATCTTTTCCCCTACTTTCCTTACATCTGCGATGCAGGCTATGGCGAAGAATTTAAGGATGTAGGAGATGGGCAGACGTCGCTGAGCCGGGGAGTTTTTTTAGTGGCTGGTTAGCATCCGGCCATCCCATCTGGTGTACAGGAGTGGGGATATCTGCTACTTGGAACCCTATGTCCCGAGTTAGTTTGCTCGTCAGTTTGGGTATGACCAACTGTACGTAGGTAACCCGAACACCAATCTGGCCTTTATGGGGAGTCTCATTGATGGTGCTCGTGCCTGGCGGTTCTACGTCGCTGGCTGTACTGAGGCGCGGCTGTGAATGCCGCTGCGGACTCCAAATCTTCAGATAACTTTAGGGTTATGTCAGTGGTACAGAACTTCGAACTCCACACCGATCGGGTTTTCTATTAACTCTTTTGGCGTGAAGTTAATCTCTCGGCGACTGAAGTGGAAAGTCATGAGAGAGGTAAGGGCAGGAGGGTTCGTGTGCCAGGCCTCGGGGAATTCGTCGCTACTGCTGATAGTGAGGCTTCAGATGCAGAGAGCCCCCGTTTTGAGGGAAACATAGGTGCTGAGGTTCCACCTGATGCTCCTGGTGGGGTAGGCACTACCCCTATAGAACATGTTGATGTAGAAGAAGTGGAGGAAGAAGATGCCGACGTCCACTTCAAGCGAAAGCGGGAAGGTGGATCTCATAGGAAGAGGCTAGTGAAGAGGCCTCGTCGCTACACTCCCACCATTATTGCAGAGGGTGAGTAAACCGTGGCGCCTCCCCCTCCTGCTCCATTAGTCATTAGGCTGTCGGCTCTGAGGCAGACCGTTGATAAAGTTGTTCCTGACCTGAGTAAGACTAGCCCTGTTCTTGCAGCATATGCTTATATATTTCATACAGCTCATTGTTTATCCTATAATTCAGGAACTGAGACGGCAAGAGACCCGAGAGCCGAGGCTATAGGGGAACAGGGAGATTACTATGATCTCTTGTTCACTTATAAAGGAGGTGACAAGGCTAGTTACTTCGTCGCCTCAGAAGACTCTGGAGGTGATGTGGCCGATGTCGGTCCTTCGGGTGTTGGGACCTCAAAAGGAAGTCTCTTGGCCTTTAGCTCTTTAGGATGGACCATAGAGGGTTCGGCGAATGAAGGCGGACCGGCCGTCCGTGATGACTCTGCCAAAGATTTTCCTATGGAGCCTGAGGGGACTGATGCCGCCGTCGAGGAAGTTCAGAGAGAAGCTGCGGCCAAGACGATTGAGGCGACATCATCTTTTGGTAATGTTTTGACCTTTTGTGAATAATTCTCTCCTGATATTCATTATACCTTGCTTAAACAGAGTCTTACTACAGATGTTTCACCTTAGGGTGCATCGACTTCAAGAGAGCCAGCCAATCCTCCTGAGGGGATCAGGGGTGATGCGAGTACTTCGACCGCGGTGGATGCTGCTGTGTTGGATGCCTTGTATCACGGCCTGCCCTTCTATCAACTTGAACCAGCAAGTGGCCTTAAAGAGACCGAGGGAACAGTGGTTACGGAACCAATCTCACTTCCAACTACGTTGGTAAGTGAACTGCCAGTGGTTTCGCCAGCGCTGCCTATCCTGCCAATTGCGAAACTGAAGGTGATTGCCAGTCCTACTTCTCTAACACTGATTGTTGAGCCAGCTCTCCTAGAAGTCGTCACCAGCCATACGTCGATTGTGGCTAGTGTACTGGTCTCAATGAAGACTCCTCTGAGAACATTGATGACCCCTCATATTTCTCCAGTCAGTGTTCCTGCTATTCCCTCTACGGTTATGTCAGTGAAACGGGTGGAAGCTTTGCTTTCGGGGGCCACTCGTTCACCGGGAGTAGTGGAGCCGAGAATAAATTTATGGCTGAGCTAGTCGACAGCTTTTATAAGGGCTTGAAGCGATCCATTGCTTTGGTCTTGAAGGGCTCGACTACCTCGTTTTCCGTTTTGAAGGTGGTCCTCTCCTGAAATATTGACAACATTCGAAACTTTAGAGGGATGACCAGGCTGCCACATTGGAGCTTCTGGTGGACAGGCTTGAGAGGAATGTGGACGAATGGCACCGTCTCAGCCATTCAGATCTGGAGTCTTCAGTTAATAACTAGCTTGCACACCTCGCTGCTGAAATGCATGAAGCACATCTTACCGCTCAGGAAGCAGCTAAGGCAATTTCTTCCGACCTGAAATCCTTGGAAATAAGAAAAGTAGAACTTGGAGATGCCATAGATGCTTCTAACAGTGCTCTTCTCGATGCTGAGGATAAAATCAAAAAGGCCAAGGAATGATCAAGAAAGCTAATCTTCTTTTGTCCAAGGCTGAACCGGTGCGTCTTGAGGAGATGGCACGGCTGGAGTAGCTTAAGGCTCAGAATAATGAAGTCTGCACCAAGAGCTGACACAGAGGGCAACTTTGGTTGAAATTGAGGCTCGCCTGTTCCAGACGGCTAGCTTTAACGAGGCCGAGTTAAGGCCGCATGCACTTATCAGGGCTGCTGAGGAGAGGAAGAATAGGCTGGTCACTCTTGAAGAACGGATCAAATCCTAAGAAGCACCCTCGTAGCTTGTAATCCGTGTATCCATGTATCCCTCTTTTGGAATCAAATAAAAAATAATTTTATTTAGCTCCCCCGTTGCATTTCCAACTTGTTTTATCTTCTAAATTCTCAGTTCTTACTTTCAAGTTGTATTGCAATCCTCAAAAGGAAACGGTATAACTAATCTAATCAGTAGTGATAAACTGATAGGATTAGTTACATATTAAAGAATAGTCCCTACTGGACTAAAAAATGAGATTGGATATCCATTGGTTCAGAGGTGACATGGACATAACCGATTGAGAAGCCATCAAGCTCGAATTTTGTCATTCAGAGGTGACGAACTGGACATGATGTCAAAGGAATTGTCCCTACTGGACTGAAAGGTGAGACTTGGTTATCTGTCGGTTCAGAGGTAACATGGACATAACCGATTGAGAAGCCACCAAGCTTGAAATTTTGTCAATCAGAGGTGACGAACTGGACATGATGACAAAGGAATAGTCCCTACTGGACTGAAAGGTGAGAGTTGGCTATCCGTTGGTTCAGAGGTAACATGGACATAACTGATTGAGAAGCCACCAAGCTCGAAATTTTGTCATTCAGAGGTGACGAACAGGACATAATGACAAAGGAATAGTTCCTACTAGACTGAAAGTTGAGACTTGGCTATCTGTCAGTTCTGAAGTAATATGGATATAACCGATTGAGAAGCCACCAAGTTCGAAATTTTGTCATTCAGATGTGACGAACCGGACATGATGACAAAGGAATGTCCCTACTGGACTGAAATAAGACTTGATTATTAACTCCATGGAGATTTTGATATCTCCTTCGGATGTTATTTAAAGAAATTGTCAGAGGAATATTGTTAACGTGACAACCAGAAAAGTCTACTGAGGACTGATTATTAGAAACTCGCTGGGGAGTTAGGAAATGAGTCCCATAGAAGATCATGTTTCAAAGAGCTTTGTGGGGACTTGTAAAGTAACTTGCAAGGATTCATTTACTATTAGAGGTGCTTGAACATAACAGTAATTTGAGTGGACTTGTCGTTCTGTTGAAGAGAATGACAAGCGGGGTTTATTTACTAGGGATATCGGTTTTATCCGTTGGGGAGTAGATTATAGTCTTGCTATCAGAGATTTAGTGTTAACATGATGGTTAGACTCATCATTTTGCAAGGAATATGAATACCTTTATATGTGGCCTTACCATTTCATAGATAGGAATTGGTAAGTTATTTTGGAGAGGGAATCAAATGGGAACAGGTCCCTTAGGATTTTTAGCAAACCCTCAGCCTTCAATGGATTTGATATGCCTTTACCAATTACCGTTTGAGTCGGGCTAGCCATGCTATTTCTCTCAGCATGATGAGTTGTCGAGGACTTATATTGAGCTTAAAGGCCAACATTTTCCTCTATCCTTAACTGCAGGATCAAATGGGAACAGGTCCCTTAGGATTTTTAGCAAATCCTCAGCTGTCAACGGATTTGATATGCCTTTACCAACTACCGTTTGAGTCGGGTTAGCCATGTTATTCCCTCAGCATGATGAGTTGTCGAGGACTCATGTTGGGCTTAAAGGCCAACATTTTCCCCTATCCTTAACTGCGAGAAGGAACATGTCCCTTAGGATTTTTAGCAAATCCTCAGTTGTCAATGGATTTGGTATGCCTTTACCAACCACCGTTTGAGTCGGGCTAGCCATGCTATTCCCTCAGCATGATGAGTTGTCGAGAACTTATGTTGGGCTTAAAGGCCAACATTTTCCTCTATCCTTAATTGCGGGATCAAATGGGAACAGGTCCCTTAGGATTTTTAACAAATCCTCAGCTATCAATTGATTTGGAATGCCTTTACCAGCTACCGTTTGAGTCAGACTAGCCATGCTATTCCCCTCAGCATGATGAGTTGTCGGGGACTCATGTTGGGCTTAAAGGGCCAACATTTTCCCCTATCCTTAACTGCTAGAGGTGTTGGATTATTTGGTTATTATATTCGTAACCTTGATTCTTATTTGAGACAACCAGTGTACGATCAGCTCGATACTGGTTTATGGTTGTATGATCTCGTTTAGAGAAAGAGAGGAGCGCCCCTTCTGCATATCTTGGATCTGAAGGTCTTGATCAGAGGTGTAATGTTAACTTGATCATGAGAAGGATCCTATCAAGGATAATACTTCTTTAAGAATTTGCCGTTGATCGGCATCATGAGTAAATCACCATCTGAAGTCATAAGACGATATGCCCCGTTTGAATAGACTGTTTCTATTACAAACGGTCCTTCGCATTTGAGCTGAAATTTGCCTTTGGTTTTGTGCGTCATGATCATCGGCGTCTGACGGCTAAAACCAAATCTCCTTTCTGGAAGACTCTTTGCTTAACCTTCTTATAAAAGGTTTTTGAGATCCGGGCTTGATACAACTCAATGTGTTGCTGAGCTTGTAACTGCTTCTCATCTAGGGCTTCGAGCTCTTAGAGTCGCAACTGATCGTTGTCCTCCGTTGTCATTTTAGTCATCAAAGTGACTCGTAATGACGGCATCTGGATTTCTAACGGTATGACTGCTTCACACCCGTATACCAGAGAAAAAGTGTATTACTTATCGGGGTCCGAATTGTGATTTGGTAGGCCCAAGGACATTCATTAAGCTTCTCATTCCAGTCTCGCTTATTTGAGAAAACGAACTTTTTGAGTAGCTTAATGATTGTCTTGTTGAATGCTTCCGCCAAGCCGTTAGTGGCAGGATTATAAGCAGTTGAAGTCACATTCTAAATTTGATATTTATCACAGAACCGATAGAATATCTGGCTTGCAAATTGGGGACCGTTATCATGGATGATCCGCCTAGGGACACCAATTGATGGATGACATGGTGTTTGATGAAATTAACCACGTTAGAAGTTTTAACTTCCAGCAGTGGTATAGCTTTTGTCCACTTTGAAAAGTAATCGGTTATTGCTAAGATAAACCGGTGATCTCTCGTTGAGGAGGGGCTGATCGGCCCTACGACATCGATTCTCCATGCTTCAAATGGCCATGAAGTAACAGTTGGATGAAGCAACTCTAGAGGCTGATGTATGAAGTCCGCATGAATTTGATAGGCCTTACACCTCCGTGCATATTGGATGGCATCGGCTATCATGGTTGGCCAATAATATCCAAGCCTGTGCAATCGATCCTTAAGTTTTAGACCTGACTGATGAGCTCCGCATATGTCGTCGTGCGCTTCTTTGAGCACTACTTGTACTTCTAAATTAGAAAGGCAACGGAGGAGGATACCGTCGTATGAACGACGGTACAGTGTCTTCAGAGTTGGATCATGGTAAAAGCGGAGAAACCTTCGCCTGATAGATGCCGCTTCTTTAGGGTTATCCGACAGCAAACCATACAAAGCATAGTCGATGAGGGAAAATTGTCAATCTCTCGATTCAAGATCTGTCGAGATATTATAGACCTCTTTGGTTCTCAAAATATGTTTAGAGCAGACAAGGTGTCAAGTTGCCACTGTAAGGTGAAACTTGGTGTCGACTGGCAAGGCTAGCGCTGTTGCTAATGTAGCCAGAGCATCGGCCCAAGTGTTCTGGGATCGAGACACATGAACAATGTAGAGCCATTAAATAATTAGCTATTTTGATAACCGCGCGATGATAAGGTACCAAGTCTTCGTGACGGACCTCGTACTCACCTTTAACCTGATTGACAATCAGTTTTGAATCACCATAAACTTCAAGGTAGCATACCCCCATTTCATGAGCGAGCTGAAGGCCAATAAGTAGAGCATTGTATTCTGCCACATTGTTGGAGCAAGATTCCGTCAGAGAAAATGCTCTAGGAAGGACATGGTTTTGTGGAGAGATAAAAACAACCCCCACACCGACAATGATCTTGCCTTTAGGGCCTATTCGTGATGCTCCATCGAAGAACATCTGCCAAACTTCATCCTCTGAAGTTATATTAGATTCGAAGACTTCATCTGGAATGTCTTCATGAAGTTTTGAGCTTTCCGGAACCGGATGAGCAGCCAAGAACTCTGTAACTGTCTGGCATTTAAGCGCCTTCTAAGGGACAAAGAGCATGTCGTACTGAGACAAAATGTAACACCCGCTCCCGGAATACGTACTTAGCTGCGTATTCAGATTTTCGATCGTATTTTTCGATTTGCTTCCTGTATTTGTTTTGTTTTATGAATTCTTTATATGATAGTTTTGTCTTGGATTTGATTCGTGGACTCGGAGTCAGCCCTAGTCTGAACCGGGAATTTGATCCTAGTGAATTGCTCGATTTGACCTTTTCGTTATTCCGATTTGATCGATTTCAGTTTTTAAACATCGTTTTCTAATATTTTAGTTTTCTATGATTTTCTGGAATTTTCCTGAATTAAATTGAAAATCTTCAAAACCGGTGTTGACCAGTGCCGCTGATCGATTCCCGGATTTCTAATTTACGAACGGATTAGAATTTCAAGAAGAGCCTTTAGACATTATTTCTTAAATCACATTTCCTACTTAAATACTTTTTCTGAGGATTTTATGAATTATGAAAATTCCACCGGATTCGGTATCGGCCAGTATCGCTGGTTGATTCCAGTATTTTTAATTTACAATTGGAAATGAATTTCTAAATTCCGCTTTCACTTTACTTCTTAAAATCATATTTTATTCTTTAATACATTTTTTGGGATTTTTCAGAATTTATCAAAACCCGGCCGACCCGGTGTAGACCGGTATCGGCGGTTGGCTTTCGGATTTTTAATTTGAAAACGGGATTTTATTTCTGAAAACGGATTTCATATTATTCCTCAGGATGACGTTTTCTACCTCCGGGTATTTTTGGGGATTTTTCCGGAACAGTCGATATTTCGCGGCCATATTATAATTTATTATTTTCTTATCTTTTCTCCTCTTTCTTTTCTTTCTTTTCTCCCAACAACCCTGCAGCCCACTCCCCACGTGGGAGACACCTCTCCCCCCTCTCTCTTAATTCCCCATCACATCCCCATCACCATCACACTCTCTCTCTTTCCTTCTCTTTTTCTTTTCTTTCCCTTTTCTTTTCTTTCACTTTTCCTCCTTTCTCTTCTTCTTCTTCTTCATCTGGCGACCGCACCCAACCACCATCACCGGCCACCACCTCCAGCACCTCGTCGCCGGCGAGGACTCCCCAAAACTCCGGCCTAGCTCTTTCTCCTCCACCACACCTCCAAATAACCACCGAATCCACCACCACCACAAACCAAAACCAACTCTCTCCTTCCCCTCTTCTCTTCGGGGTGGCCGGAGCCACCCCGACCTCGGCGCCGCCGGCGCCTTGCGGCGGTCGCGGGCCGCCAGGGGCCCACCTGGGCCCCTGTGCCCAGGCTGAGAGGGGGGCAAGCCCCCTCTCTTCTTCTGCTCTGCTGGTGGGGGCAACAGCCCCCTTTGTTCTGGTGAGGGGGCAGCCGCCCCCTCCTTCCCTTGCTGGTGGGCGGCGCCGCCCGGCGCCGCCGCCTGGCCGGCGGTCAGGCCGAGCGCCCCTCTTGGGGGCGCTGTGTGCGTGGATCCAGAGAGGGGCAAAGCCCTTCCCTTTTTCTCTCTCCTGGGTCCATTCTCTCTCTCTCCTCCTGGATCTCTCTCTCCCACTTGGATTCTCTCTTTCTCTCTCCTGGGATTCCCCTCTCCCTCACTCTCTCTCCTGGGTCCCTCTCTCTTCCTTGGACACTCTCTCTCTCCTCAACTCCCTGTCTCTCTTTGTGACTTGCCGACGCGGATCTTACCCCCGCGTGCGGGCTCCCTCTCTTGACGCGGCCTCCGCGTTTAAGTATCGACGCAACGCGGAACCAACTCCCGCGTCTGTGTCCTTCTCGTGTCAACACGACGCGGAGCTAAAGTCCGCGTCTGTGATTCCCGCGTCCGCGTTCTTCTCCGTTGGCAAGGCTTAGGGCCGGTACCCTCCTTTTGGATTGGGGCCGAACATCCCTTCGTCGGGCACAACAAAAGAAGCACCTTTCCTCCTCTCTGTTTGTTTCCTAACGCGGATCTCAACCCCGCGTCTGGGCAATCCCTTGACGCGCTTCCCGCGTTTCTGCATTTGGCACGACGCAAAGCCTGTTCCCGCGTCTGCGTCCTCCTCATGGCCTGACTTGAACGCGGGTCTCGAACCCCGCGTTTGTGGCTCCTACGCAACGCGACTCCCGCGTTTGTGATTCCTGCGTTTGCTAATCTCATGACGCGACTCCCGCGTCTGTGATCGCCGCGTCTACTAATTCCGCAACGCGACTCCCCGCGTCTGCGATCCCCCGCGTTTCACTCTCATAAGCCCGCGTCTCCCTGTTACTCTTTCTCTGTCCTCTTCACTTTCTCTCTCCTCATAAATATATATTATTTTATGGCGCGTGCGCGAGTTCCATGGATTCCAGACTTTCCGGCTTTCCGTGATTTAGGCAAGTGTTCTCGCTCTCGCCTCCATTTGGGATTCCCCGCTTTGTCGGGTCGATATGTATTTTACTTTATGTTTCCATGTACTTTGTATTGGGCTGAGTCCCTGTATTGTGTATGGCCGAGTGCCTATATCTGGACATGTATTGCTCTGTGACGAATGCTTGTATTAGGGTAGTTTCCTTCTGGTGCATATACCATGCCTGTGATGTATTGTACTGCCTTATACCATACTTGGCTTCCGGACCCTTCAACCTCCGGTCACTCACTATCTCGAAAGAGAGGTGATTGGGACCGGCAGGTCTCTCAGTTCAGCCTCCGGTCCCTCACTGTCTCGGAAGAGGCGTGATTGGGATCGTCAGGTTTCCCAGCTCCGCCTGGTGAGCATGCTTAGCACTCAGTGCTTTATTCACTAAATTCGTTTAGGCGAGTTGCTGCCGGATTCTCTACTCGTATCTTATCCGAGTATCCTGGTAACCTCGCAGAGCGCATTAGTGTCTAAACTCTGTTCGCTGCCTGTGCCTCCAGCTTGTTCAGCTCCGCCTGGTTATCATGATCAGCGTTCAGCACTTTACCACTAGATTCGTCTAGGCAAGTTGCTGCCGGATTTACCGCTCGTACTTCATCGAGTCGTCCCGGTAACCTCGCCAGACGCTCCAGTGTTAAATACTGTTTGCTGTCTGTACTTCCAGCTTGCTCAGCTCCGCTTGGTTGTGCTCAGCTACTATCCTACCACCGTGTCATTTCTTCATACCTGTCATTTCTGCATGTTACTTTTAACACATGTATATCACCTGTCAACTGATGTATTATCATCTAACACCTGACATGCTACTACTTGGCAAGACCTCTTATTATGATATGACTTGCCACCGGATTAATATCATCTCTTGACATGACTTGTCACCTGCCAAATATCACCATCTTGTCATGCTATCCCTTGACACTCAGCATGATATACTTGACCTGTGATTATCACATTTACGGGAACCCTGCCTTGTTATCCTGTACTATGTACAGTGACCTGATATCCTGTATCATGATCAGTGACCTGTTATCCTGTATTATATACAGTGACCTGAACTCCTAAATTCCTGATCATGTCCTGCTCTTGTTATTCCCGTAAATTGATAATTAACCTAATAAATCATAAAAGGAACAACTTGCATCGGGTCGGGGGAAACATGCGGCTATCAATATGTGTTCGTGTTTACAGTGGTATTAGGCATGTTGTGCAACTAAAACTTCCGGTCTGACCTGTGGGCCTCCAGGCGACCGAGGGGAGTGCTGGCTCCCTCCTCCTGAATCATGATAAGGGCATACATAAGTCCCTCCTGTTTAGCCTTGCGGCTGGCTTCCGTTTCCATGCAACGGAACAATCCTGGGCCGTGGTCCCGGGTATGTACGGGACCCACTGTAAACATAGTTCGTTGATACCCCCGCTGGTTCCAATAACAACCTTGCTTTACTCGGATATGGATCTATGTGTGCTGGGACGCTAGTTCACATAGCTAGATATCAGGGTAAGACGAGTAATAATAAAGTGTCTAATAACCGGCTCTTTAAGTTGTAAGTAGAGGTATGTGGAATGGGACGCATACTGAAGCCTGCAGCTAAACGGCTTGAATCTGTGATATGCCTTACCATATTTGCTTGTACTGGTTTTACCTCGGATTTTCGGTTTTATGAGTATTATTATGTTAACTGCTCATGCTCTGCTTTATTCCTTGTATCCACCTGCCTCCTGTTCATTTTCTTATCATGCCCTGAGTGCAGTCGGATTGTATGTGCTTGGATTATGGTGACATAAGATAAGGGTATATATATGAGGGTTTCCTTGTTTGGATTATTCCTTCGACGTACTAGTCTTATGGAGCCGTGATCTGAAACCATACAATCAGATTTGCTCGTCCTCGGCTTTATTTGGTTTTATCGCTATACATGTGCTTATCCTTGCTCGCCACTTGGCTTTTGTATCACCACTCTCCTGGGGAGTTTCATCTGACTCCCCTGGATCCTCATGTCCAGGTCATGGAGCTTGGAGCGCGTGGATTCTCCCAGTTGCTGATCAGAGTGGCGCAGCGGTAGCATGGATCTCCAGCAGACCGTTCAGAGTTCTAACCTTCCAGGCCCCCTGTGTGCCTCTCGAGTTTTCCTTTTGTAAACTCGTGAGTGCCTTTTATACTGTTTACTCCTGTATATCTCTTGTATTCTCGCAATTGCGCCTGTCAGGTGATGTAATATTATTGTAATATTGATCACCTCTGGTGATAACTTTGTAATTGTACTCATGTGTTGGAATGTATAATGCACCACTTGTTTCCGTACTCTGATTCTTGCCTGTACTGATGCTTAGCGTATATACGTGAAGGTACTTCTGACTTGCGTATATCCGTTGCAGTAATGTCTCCGTATCCGCCAGGATCGGGGCGTTACACAAAAGGAGGGCCCATTTAGCTAGTCTTGAATTTAATGACCCTGGTTTCGTCATGAGTAGACGCAAAGAATTTACTCTGAAAATGACATGTGTGGTTTGGCCGACCAAATAATGTCGTGTCTTCTGAATAGAAAAGACAAGAGCTAAGCATTCTTTCTCAATAGAATTATAGTGAGATTCCGCCCATTTCAGAGTCCTGCTCAGATAATAAATAGCTTGTTCGTGACCATTATCATCTTTTTGAGCAAGCAGAGCACCGAGAGAATGGTCCATAGCTTTCACATAAAGCAGGAACGGTTTCCCTGATGTGGGAGCTACTAAGACTGGAGGTTTTGTGAGATATCTTTTGATATCTTCGTAAGCTTCTTGACAGGCTTGATCTCATACGAAAGAAACACCCTTTTTTGTGAGTCGAGTGAACGGTTGACAGCGACCTGAGAGATTTGCGATGAATCTTCTGATATAAGCCAGTCTACCTTGTAGGCCCCTAAGTTCTTTGAGATTCTTAGGTAGATGCATGTTCTGAATGGCTTTGACTTTATCCGGGTCAAGATGAATTCCTCTTAATGTAACAATAAATCAAAGAAATTTGCCACTCAAAACCCCCAAGAAGGATTTTGTCGGATTCATCTTTAGTTGATGAGCCCACATTATGTCGAACATCGCTCTCAAGTCGTGAAGGTGGTCACTCTTATTGCGGCTTTTGACAGCAATGTCGTCGACATAACATTCTACCGTTTTTCGGAGGTGATCACAAAAAATCATAATCATTGCCCGCTGATAAGTTGCTCTCACGTTCTTTAGTCCGAAGGGCATCACGGTATAACAGTATATCCTCAACGGTGTCCGGAATGAAGTATGCTTTTCATCCTCTGGATACATCTTAATTTGATTGTACCCTGAAAAGCCGTCTATGAAGGACATCCTTTCGAATCTATAGGTATTGTCAATTATGATATCGGTGATGGGGAGTGGGAATTCGTCTTTAGGACAGGCTATATTGAGATCACGGTAGTCGATGTAGATCCGTATTTTCCCATTCTTCTTGAGAAAGGGAACGATATTAGCAACCAAATCTGGATGGTATTTTTCCCGTATGAAGCCGCATGCAATGAGCTTATGAACTTCGACTTCAATAGCCTCCATAATGTTCGGGCGAAACCGGCGTTGCTGCTGCTTAACTGGCTTAGCATCAGGTCTGATGTTCAGACGATGCATGGCTACTTGTGGATCAAGTCTGGGCATGTCTTCGTAGTTTCATGCAAAGACATCTATATACTTCTTTACAAGTATCATCAATTCTTCTCTTTCTGTGAGTGATAAGCTTTCACTTAAAAAGATGGGCTTAGGGTGATCTTGACTGTCCAAGTTAACCTGGATCACCTTGTCTTCAGTAGGTGGTTCGCGTTGTTCGAATTGCTTTTCCCACTGGAGATCCAATTGTTGAGCCATGGTTCCACATCAATAGCTTCTGCTGGCTCCAATTGGCTGCTTGAAGTCATATTAACAGTGAGCACTTTGAACACCGTTCCCACACTGACGTCTGAGTCCCATTCGGAAGAAGAGCCAGAGTGTGATGGGATTGGTTTGTTATCTGTGGATTGAACTGTTGCTGGCGGTGTAGGTGTAACGTATCCCAACCCCCTGCGTGTTATCATAGTAATTTGCCGGCTTTCCTTTTGGCACAAAATTACACAGGAAACCACGTCTTCCTTTTTTCAAATTCAGGCCATTCCCACGCTGTAAATTATATCTCATTTTCTTCATCATACACTGTGTTGATCGTGCATAATGGAAAAATTGTGGGGTCTCTGAGTTTGAACTTGAATCCACGGCTGCAGACCTTTGCAGTTGGGCTTTACCGAATATTATTGGTAATTGACCCTCTTTGAGTGGAGGAATCACTAAAACGAATCATTTTATGAATTCCACGGATGTACTTGATGCACTTGGTTTATGTAAGGGCATGTGCAGAGAACTACCGTAACGGATTCAAGCAATTCGACACTCACAGGATAGTCAAAGGAAATATTATCATTAATTACCCATTCGCCCTCATCTTCAGAGAGAGTGTTACATTGGGGATTATTAAAACATGCTATAACTGGTTCACTGACCAAAATGGCTGGCATGTCTGCTTCAGACTCTGAATCTGCTTCAATGCCACTATCATCGTCATCCGGCAACGATTCTTCTGGTGTTTTGTCAGCCTCCTGATATAGGAGAGCATCAGTAAAGTAGTTCTCTACCCCTTTGAATGGTTGCTTCTCAGCGAAGACAGTTCGTACTGTTGCATCATCTTCAACATACTTGAAGCACTTGTGCAGAGTAGAGGGAACGATCCAGTTAGTATGGATCCAAGGTCGTCCTAGTAACAAATTGTATGATGTGTCAGCGTCAATGACATAGCATGTTACTTCTGACTTCAGGCTCCCTATTCAGTAACGGAGTCGGATCTTTCAAAGTGGGTGACTACTCCCTGCATTAAAGCCGTATATTATTGTGGCGGTTGCAGACAACCGATATAGTGGTATGCCGAGGAAGTAGAGGAGTCTTTTGGGTATGATACTGAGTGCAGACCCCGGATCAATCTGTACCCTTTCAATGCATGTCGAACCGATGTATCTGGTATAGTACAAAGGTCGATCGTGCTTGTTATCCTTGAGAAGTATATCCTCCACTGTGAAGATAATAGCAGGTACCTTTGATTGCACATGATGGCATTCATAGTAAGAAGACTGAGTGTCATCTTTAGGAATTTCTGTCATATATGTCAGGAATGATTCTGAGTTAGCCAGTGCACCCCTAAGTGCTTCTCTTGTCTCTTTAGAGAGACGAAGAAGCTCGTGTATGGTGATACGGTTAGGATATTAGCCAGCTGGGCCAATATGTCAAAATGAAAGGCATGTTAAGCCCTGGGCCTGAAGGCTTCTTCCAGACATGGTTGAACCGGATTTCTTTCTGCTTCTCTTTTCCATCATCGGGAGGGGAGTTGGTGTAGATATTTGTACTGACATTGTCTGCTATTGTGTCTCATCAGTAGCTTTCTCATACTATTTTAAGTATGATTTTTCGGATCAAGTACCTATCGGCTGAGGTACATCAGCCTGCGCTGTGCAAGCGTGCTTTTCCTCCACAAAATCGCTAAGAGAAGCTGATGTGAGATTGCCATCATCCGGCAAGATAGAGATAACATTGCAAGATTTGCCCTTTGACTTGGATTCCTTCGAAGCCTATTGTTCGTCTTGGACAAGGTCTGGGTGTACCCACATGATTTTTCCTGTTTCCAATGTCAAGGGAACAAGACTCTTACTCTCTTGAATTTTAGCTGAAGGATGCTTTACTTCCAGCCGTGGTGCAGGGATTGGAAAAGTCCCGTCAGGAACTGTGACCATTGGGGTTTTGCCGAACTCGAGAGTCATCATGTTTGCAGTGACTTTCTATTGCTCTAATTTTAGTTACAGAACTCCGGCATCGACTAAAGTTTGAATTTTGTCCTTGAGGACAAAGCACTTATTAGTAGGATGATGAACCATCCTATGAAAGAGACAATAGCTGCAATCGTTCGTGCGTCCCATTTCATTAGGGCATCGAACGTTTGGCAGCTTCAGTTTATTCCCTTTGTGGAGTAAATGGAATATTGCGATCACTTGCTCGTCTTTGAAGGAGTATTGTTTCGGAAGAAACTTAGACTCCTGATTGTTTAAGGCGTTCTTCTTGGCCTTCGAATGAACATCCCATGACAATTCAACAGACATAGTCTCTTTGCCTTTAGCTTGGGTAGACTGCACCATATCGCCACGCCCCTTATTATTCATACCCCATTTGCATTTAGGGGTAGATGGCTCAAACTTTTTAGCCGACTTTTCGGCTATCTCAGCTCGTTCGACTAGTTCCTTCTAGGTATGGGCTTTGACGGCTCCCATGCGAATCTCCATTTAGTCCAGGAAATTATGCCTGCATGTCTGCAAGAGCATGTGCAATGGCATCTCTGCTGGGCACATCAGAGACAAGTTTCTGAACCGTTTAATGTAGCCACGGATGGATTCGCCCTTCTTCTGCACGATAGAGAGGAGTTTATCCATGGTTACCTCGGTATTGTCCTCATAGAAACGAGAAAGAAATCGAGTTTTCAGGTCGATCTAGTAATTGATAGAGCCCGGAGGGAGGCTTGGAACCAGTCGAATGCTACCCCCTTCAGGGTGCCAATGAACAGTCTGGCCATGATAGCATCATTGTCTATAACATTACCGGTCTGAGACCGGAAGTAGTAGATGTGCTGGTTTGACGAGCTCTTACCATCATACGTATGTAACGTTAGTGGCTTGAACTTTGGTGGGTATGGTACTGAATCCTATTCCAAAGGGTAAGGACGAACAGCCCCTACCTTCTTTAGGTCATCCCTCTGAGTTAGGGACGCGATCTGAGCTTGGATGCCTTTAAGAACTTCAGCATCAATAGAAGAACTTTCCTTTGACTTCTCAGCCTTTGGTTGTTCATCGCTATGATGTTCTTCCTCATCATGGTTACTCCCGGTATCATTGTTATTCCGGTTAGTAAGAAGTTGAGCGAGCATCTGTTGAATATTGTCCAAGGCTTCTTGCTGGGCCTTAGAGGTTTGCTCTTGAGCTTCCAACCGTTGACGGAGGTCATCATTACCATTATCAACCATATTTACTAATACTCTATCCATTCGTACCGAGCTGACTGTGGCCGAAGAGGCATACCCACTGTCATCGTCTTCCTCATCAGACCACTGGAATAATCTTCTCATTGGTTCTGGCGAGGTTACTGTGATTGAGGAGGATGGCTGTTCGTAATTGTAGGGTATTGCGACCCTAGATCTGGTGTTTCAGAAGACGACTTCTTCGTGCACCAAGACTTGGCGTAAGCCCGGACTATAATCCGAATCTGGAGAACTGGAGGGAGAAGAGTTAGTAGCATACGGTGCTCATCTACCCCTATGCGGTTCTCGTCCCCTTCCGATCATATTAACGGATGCTGAGGGCAGATCTGGCAATACACTCCTTTTGTGATGCTTCACAGGATCTTGTTCCGATAGTCGATCAAAAACCGATTGTCGGTTTGGAGGAGTGGTGGGGATTGGTCCCAGGCGGCAATGGACTGAATGGACGGTCACCAACTGACATCCCAATTGTTGACAACAAGGGGAGAAGTCTGGGGTAAGTCTGACTTCCGTTTGTTTGTTAAGAACTCTCGCAAGTCAGACATAGCCGGGCTTAAGCGATTTAGCGCAAAAGCTCTGTTGGATTGCGCATAGGATGATGCCATGTTATTTTCATCACCGCAGAGGTGATTAGCACCAAATAGTGTTTTAGCTCTAACTTCGCGGCTAAGAACTTTGGGAACGCCCTTGGGTACTGAAACTGTATAAGCACCGCTATCAACACTTAGGGACGATCTCTTAGCTCCGCTGCGAAAAGCGAGCTTAGCGATTGAGGAACCAGGGAGCGGAACACACTGTGGTACTTTGTCTGCTACCTTGCTGCGAACCTGGCGGTGGGAACTCCGCGCGTACCCTGAGGTACTGGCGTTGTGTTTGCCACGCCATCAGTAGCTTCGCTCATAAGAACGAGGTTGGAACAAGGAGTTACTGCTCCTGAATTAGACGAAGGTATAGTCGTCATTTTAGCTTCGCGACTGATAGTCTCAACGAAGCAGGCAGGCATCTTGCCTTTATCTTTGCGGAACAGGCAGACCTGTGGCGTAACTATGCCTAAAGCTTCATGTAGAGCTCTCTGCTTTGGTCTCCACATTTGCTCTGAAAGAGGAGACTTAGGTTCGCAGGGAACCTGGCTAGCCACACGCGAGGCTGAGAGGAGTTGGGAGGAGTCCGATTTCTGGTCCGAAACCTTGGCCATTGTCACTTTTCTATGCTTCCGTGCGTGAAGTATTGACCACCTCCAGAGAGGAGTTCTTCGAATTTTCCTTGGTCGAAATGAATGACCAGGTTTTTGAAGGTATCAGGGTCAAGATTCTGACCCTCTTTGTTGCGTCAGAAGACCGTAGTAGGCTTGCGGAGAGCCTTATCTGTCTCGACGGAGACTTGCTTCGAAGAATTAGCCAGAGGGGTTCCGGCTATGCCGACTTCCTTGTAGTCGCGCGTAGGTTCTTGGCCAGAGTGAATGGCCAGCGCCTCAGCAGTAGACCCGAAGGTCTGATCGTCACATTACAACACTTAATTCTCAGCAGTGGAGAATGTACTCCCCAGCGAAGTCGCCATCTTGTTTTCCATTGATTTTTACAAAGGGAAAAACTTACAAAAAAAGGGGTCGAGGAGCGAAATTATAAGTAATTCTTTACAAGAAGAAGATTACAGGTAGATCTCCTCTGAGATTTCTAAGAAAGTGTGCCGGTAGAAATCTGATCAGCGCGCGATCACTTTATCCCTTTGACGATGCGATCATTCAGACAATCGGACTACTACCTGATAGGATTCCCATCTCGCCTGGTTCGGAGAATCGGAGAACAGAAGGTCGGTAGAGCCCTCTTGTTACTTTTCGAGCTGCCTCCACTTGAAAATTCCTTCTCGCCTGGTTCCGAAAATTCCTTGAGAGAGAGGAAGATCTTAGGGTATTAGCACCCTAATTAGAGAAGTAATTCTCTGAATTCTTGAAAGTAAGAGAGGAGATCTCTGTCCTAAGCCGTCTCTCATCTCTTTTTTTCGAGCCACTTCTCCCTTTTAGCTCTCGCCCCTGGTAGGCTATTTATAAGGAGGAGTAGGGGTATAATCGCCCTGAAAATCTTGAAACAGATTGGGTCAATCTGTTTTACATCCAGTAAGTAGCCTCGCCGTGAGGTTAGGATCAGCTTCTACGAAGTTAGGAATAGCTGATCTCTTGATCCGCTCTGCTAGATGAGGGATACTCCCTTAATTCTTTCCAAATAACTGAAAGATCTCCCCTGATCTTCTACTTGATTGGGAGAGTCAAAAGATCATGGTAAACAACTGCCAAATTTGATCTCAATTAGATCTAATTTTAATTAGATTTGATCTCATCTAGAGATTTGAATGGTCAAAGGTGACCATAAAAGACCCGCAGTGGAGTCGTTGCGTTGAGCTCATGGTGGAGCTAAGAGAAGCATCTGACGAAGTTAAAGGAAAACTCTTCAGCGGAGCTGGATTACTATGTGGCGAAGCTACCAATTATCCTTTACGCAGCTGCATGGGGTTTCGAGCGAAGCTAACTCTCTGCAAAATTAATAGAGCATTTCTGTACGAAGTTGTAAATTAGCTCGCAGCGAGGTTGTGAAGGAGCTTCCTGCGATGCTGAGCAACTTTCGCTTCTTATGCGAGACTTATCTCGTAGGCTCGTGCGAGACTATGTGTTGAGCTAACTTAGTGTCTCTAGACATGCTTGGTCCTTCTCACGAGTTTTTCTTGGCTTACTGTCTGCTTCACTAGATCAGTAGAGTCCAAACTGTTGATACGTCCCTTTGAGATGGGTAAAGAACTGGTCGTCAGCTTGTCTGCCGCTTGTCTTTTGTAAATGTCAACAAGTTAGATATTGTTCAGGCCAGCTAGGAATCTTGTCTTTTTTAGAGTGTCAACATCTGTCAACCAGCCGATCGACCGATAGCTCAAACGAAAAAGAGTTTTTGGCTCTGGTCGACCGCTCTATAGTTCAAAAGAGAAAAACAAAGGTCGGTCGACCAACCCAAACAGAGAGTTAAACTCTGCTAGTCGGTCGACCGCGAGAGTTAGCAGTCGACCGGTCGGTCGATCGATAACATGCACATCCCCTTGGCCAAAAGACCAGTCGACCGAGCAGTCGACCGTTTGGCCTGACAAAGGCACCGGTCGACCGCACGGTCGTCCGACTTGGCTTGAATGGATTTTTCTAAAATATTTTGAGTTTCAATAATTTTCAAAATATTTTGTATTAGTTTATAAGTAATATAGCAATGTATAGGTAATGAGATACATGTTCTAAATTTGATATAAAATTTTTAAAAAATTACGAGACATGTATCAAAACCAAACATACAAAATACCAATACTATCAAAACTTTTATTTTTTATAATCGTGTATTTTTGTGTGTGTAACTTCTTGATCATCAAAACTATATTGTACACTTTAACAAACTATTTTCTTACAAGGCTCTAGGTGACTAGAAGTGTCTTCAAACGGGCTTCTCCATTAGCGACGTCGAGTGCATTGATCTACAATCCCGTACTTGAATACCCTTGAGTCTTCAACACCTTTCTTTAGAGGGAAAAACTCCTTGAATCCTTTAGAACCCTGAAATATACTTAAACACTTGAACTTGATTAATACTAAATACCTACACACATTTTGTTATCATCAAAATCATAAACCTGTGATTGTAACCTTGGGCCAATAATATCCCCCTATTTGATGATGACAAAACATATGAGTTATTTAAAATAAAAGATAGGAAAGAGCTTGAAAAGTTCCCCCTCAAGTTATGCTATCTATCAAGTATAAGAAAAACATTATGACTTTAAATGGATTTGACAATATAAGTAAGTCACACATATATGCATATATAAAGAGTATACCAATTTTGAATAATATGCATATATATAGCCTACCATCCTTCCATTCCTCCTTCCTCCAAAAACAATATGTAATGAATGAAAATAATGAATCATGACATTGTATATAAGCATGGTAACAGAATTGGATATACATGAAGTTCATGAAATACCAAAACAAGAGACTCAAAAACTTAATAACTCAAATATCTCTACCCCTTTTGTCATGCATCAAAAAAGAAAAAAACACTAATATAAAAGAGATATTAATTTTAAAAACACATGTATATTAATTTAAAGGTACATGAAACCATATGAAATATACAAGAAACAATTTCAAAACTTATGAATTCATAATGCAAACATTTAGCTCACCACAAATGAATGAAAATCTATTATAATATAGTGGTTTAGTAAAAATGTCCGCAAGTTGAAAATCAGTGAAAACATAATCAATTTCAATATCTCTTTTCTCATAGTGATCTCTAAGAAAGTGATATCGAATATCTATATGCTTGGTCTTACTATGTTTATTTGCATCTTGGTCATATGAATAGTACTAGTATTATCACAAAATATTATAATATGGTCGTAATGCAAATTATAAGTCAATGAGAGTATGTTTCATTCAAAGGACTTGTGCACAATAAGTCTCGGCCGAAACATACTCGCCTCGGCGGTTGAGAGGGTTACGAAATTTTGTTTCTTGAAAGACCACGAAATAAGGTAATTTCCTAAAAATTGATAAGTACCGCTAGTGCTCTTCCTCTTCACTCTACAACCGGTATAGTTGGCATCTGAATAACTCGTCATGAAAAATTGTCCGGTCTTCGGATACCACAAGCCCATTAAAATATTGTCCACAATTAAGTGAGACTCTTTAGGATAAGATTGAAATCGAGCACATAGACACGCTAAACATAATATCCGACCTACTAGTCGTTAAATAAAGTAAACTACTAATCATATTTTTATAAAGTTTAATGTCTACATTTATACCTTATTCATCCTTATCAAGCTTTGCCGTAATGGCCATGGGAGTCCTGCTTATCATTGCATCTTCAAGCCCAAATCTCTTGATAAGTTCTCTTGTGTACTTAGCTTAATTTGTGAAACCCATCATTCCTTTACTTGATTTGGAGTCCAAAGAAGTAGTTTAGCTCTCCCATCATAGACATCTCAAACTCATTCTCCATACATGATTCAAAATTTTTACAAAGCTTTTTATTAATGGATCCAAAAATAATATCATCAACATAAATTTAAACAATTAGAATTTCACTATCTACATGCTTTGTAAACAAAGTGGTATTAACTTTATCTTTTACAAAATTATTTGAAATTAGAAAAGTTGAAAGTTTTTCATACCAAGCTCTTGGAGTTTGTTTTAAACCATATAAAACTTCATCAAGTTTGAAAACAAAATCCAGATGTGTAGGATCAACAAACCTGGGTGGGTGTTGAACATACACTTGCTCTTTTATAAAACATTTAAAAATGCATTTTTGATATCCATTTGAATAAGTTTGAAATCTTTAAATGAAGTAAAGGCAAGTGTCATTTCTATGGCTCAAGCCATGCTACTGGTGCAAAAGTTTTCTCAACATCGATACCTTCGATTTAGGTGTAACCTTGGGCCACTAACTTAGCTTTATTTTTAATAACATTACCCGATTCATCCAACTTGTTCCTAAAGTTCTATTTAGTACTAGTAGTTGGTCTATCATGGGGTCTAGGAATAAGATGCCAAACTTGATTGCGCTTAAATTAATTGAGCTCTTCTTGCATTACAAGCAACCAATATGAGTCGGCCTCTGCTTCGAGGATGTTCTTGGGCTCAATATGTAAAATAAAAGCAAAATGGTCACATAAATCATGGAGTTTGGATCAAGTAGTTACCCCCTTAGATATATCACATATGATGAGATCCTTGGGATGATTTGAAGCATATCTCCAATCCTTTGGAAGTGGTTGTGTTGGCTCCACTTAAACCTCTTAAACTTTACCATGTTCATCAATATTTGACTTTTCTTTTTCTATAGGTAAGTTCAAGGTTATTCTCTCCATATTTTCACCTAAAGAATCAATCTCTACAACATCTTCACAAAAGTATTAGATTCCTCAAACTTGACATGCACAGATTCTTCAATAGTCAAAGTAGATCTATTGAAGAATCTATAGGCCTTACTAGTATTTGAATACCCAACAAAGATAGTTTCATAAGATTTGACATTAAATTTATCTAAATTATAATTAGTGTTTAAAATAAAGCATTTACAACCAAAAACTTTAAAATATGAAACATTAGGTTTTCTCAAATAGTAAATTTCAAAAAAGTTTTGAAAGTATTTTTACAAAAATAAATTCCATTTGAGATGTAACATGATCTGTTTACGGCCTCGGCCCATAAATATTGAGAGAGTCCATATTCATTTATAATTATCCCAGCCATTTCTTGAAGAGTTACTATTCTTCCTTTCAACGACTCCATTTCGTTGTGGAGTTTTAGGACAAGATTGTTCATGTTTGATTCCATTTTCTTCACAATAAGTGATAAAGGAATGGTTAATAAATTTACCACCTCAATCACTTCTTATGCATAAAATTGAAAAATCTTTTTCTTTTTCAACTCTTTTTCTAAACACTTGAAAATATAAAAAAGCTTGATTTTTGTGTTCAAAAATGAAAACCCATGTAAAGCGAGAAAAATCATCAACAAAAACAAAAACAAAATTTTCATTTAGACTTTTGGTTTTTGTTGGACCAAACAAATCCATGTGGATTAACTTTAAACTCTTGATGTCATGATATTCTTGATTATTTTGAAAGAGGACTTGGTTTGTTTTTAAAATTGGCACGCATCGCAAATGCGGTCCTTTTCAAATTTCAGACAAGGAATACCTTTACCACTTTCTTAGAATTAATTTTAGATAGATGGTCAAACGAAACAAGACCTAGTCTCTTATGCCATAACCAAGAATCTTCATTAAAAGCATTTAAACATGTAGCATTGTAATGTAAATTAGACATGTCAATCATGTAAACTTATTTCACGAAAACTGGAGAGAAGACATGCATTAGTTTGTCTATCTAAAACATTGCAAGATAAATCATCAAAAACTACTTTAAAACCTCTATCACAAAGTTGAATAATACTCAAGAGATTATGCTAGAAACCATCAACTGAAATAACATTTTTAATTAAAGGAGGTGAGCCAATTATGATGTTAGTATACCGATAATTTTGCCCTAGGAATCATCTCCGAAGGTGACGATTCCACCTTCATTGTACCTTGAAAGGATTGCAAAATTGGAGATATCCCAAGTCATATGCCTTGAGCAACCGCTATCAAGATACCATCGCTCCCTGCGTCTTGGAGCCTTGGTGTGTGCTTACATCAAGTAACGAATTGGTTGATTTTGGTACTCAAATTTTCTTGGGTCCTATAGTGTTAGCTTTTCAAACTCAAATATGGTCATTAGAAGCATTTATTTTATCAAAACAGAACTTAGCTAAGTGACCCTTTCAGTCATAGGTGCATGAATAAACCCTACCATATATAAAAGCATGATGTGTGTGTGGATATGAGCATGCTTGGTGTGTGTAGAATGTCTTGCATGATCGAATAGAACCGACGTGTGTAGTATGAACGTGTTAAAGTGTTGTGATTTAGGAGTGTGAGTATGTGTAGTATGATGAACATGTGTAGTATGAAATCCATTCTAACTTTAGAGTGTGTTTCTAAGAAATATTGCCTCCATTCTAACTTTATCAAACTCACGTTTATTTAACACATCTCCTAATGATCTAATTTTATCTTTTAAAATAGAAATCTTATTTTTATCAATTAATGAAAATTTTGCTTTACATGAAATTATATATGCATTAAAATCTTTTTGTATGGATATGAGTGTGGAAAATAAAGCATCTTTTTCTTTAGAAAGAGTGATAATTTTATTTTGAAGAGTTGCATTTTTCTTTTTCATTTTAAATACTTCTTTATAAGGAAATCATAGTTGTCAGACAACTCTTCAAAAGTCTTATCCAATTCATCCATTGTTGATTCACAACCATCAAGTGAGGGTCCAGATGTTACCTTAGGTGTATTATTATTAGTCATGAAACACACATGTGTTGTATCCACTTCTTCATTAGTTTCACTCTCTGAGTCCCAAGTAGCTTTGAGAGCCTTCTTTTTGTAGGGCTTCTTGGAGGTTGATGGTTTGCTTTTGGTCTTCGGACAATCCGCAACCATGTGGCCCGCTTCCGGCAATTGAAGCAAATAATCTTCTTGTATTTCTTCCCTTGCCATTGTCTTCTATTATTAAACTTGGCCTTGTTGTACATCCTCCTTACATTTTCACTAGGAGGGAGAGTTGTTTGTTATTCTCTTCTACATCATCATCGTCGGGATGGTAGGAGTGAATTTGAAGGCGATTATCTTCTTTTTTGTGGCGCCATCTCTTCTCTTGCCTTCCTTTCCATTTCATGGGTCTTAAGATTTCCTATAAGACCGATGAGCTCCATCTCTTCTTTGTCATTAAGCTCCTTCAATGTAGTAGTTTTGACTTCCCATGAGGGTAAAAGTGCACGAATGACCTTCCTTACTTTTTGGTCATTGTCAATGGCATCACTTAAAGAAGCAAGACCATTAGTTATTTTAGTAAATCTTGTTACCATGTCATCAATGGAGTCATTATCATGCATGGTGAAACTTTCATATTGGAAACGCAAGAGATCAATTTTTGCTCTCTTGACTTGTGATGTTCCCTCGTGTGTTACCACTAGGTGCGTCCAAATTTCATAGGCGGATTTGCAATGAATGATCCTAGCTATATTGTCATCGTTCAAGGCTTGAAGTAAGGCATAGTGTGCCTTAGTATTTGCATCAAACTCCTTAGTGACAATGTCGGATCAAGTGTCCTCATCACCAATGGGCACACTAAAGGGTTTAGTCACCGCCTTTGCAACCCAGCTTTCTAAGGATTGCAAAAATACAGTCATCTTAACCTTCGAAATGGAAAAACTTAAGGCCATTAAACTTGAGAGGGGTTTTAATACCTTGGGCCATTTTTACTATTGTGGATGAAAATGAAATTGTAAATGAATTGATTAGTAAATAGGATCTCTCTAAGGTGATTAAGCCAAAATCTTGAGACTAAGGCTCTGATACCAATTGAAAGTACACCTAGAAGGGGTGAATAGGTGCAGTGCTAATCTAAGGAAATGATGCGGAATTAAAAACTAAATGCTAACACACTAAGTGTATAACCAAGAGTGACGAATTTCCCGTGAAGGGCTCTGGAACTACTCCTCAGATTCTTCTGAATTATGAGTTGAGGTGCTTTAATAGCTCTCTTGGTTCAATATAAGTGTGGGCACACAAACTATATCAAGCATATGAATATAAACAAGTAAAGCAATGCAAGATATAAGAGAGATGAGAGTTAAAAGATAGAAGATCAAGCGCAAACACTGGAATATGTTTCGAGGTTCGAGCCACTGCTCTACGTCCCTGCCTTCACACAGAAAGATTTCAACTACCCACTATTGGATCTTCCATAAAGGGACGTTACAATAAGAAATTACAATTTGGTCTACACAAGATGGGAGTACACAACTCCACTACTCAACCCTCTACACAAAGCCAATTGAGATTACTGAAAGTACACCTAGAGGGGGGTGAATAGGTGTATGGCTAATTTAATGACAAATGATGCGGAATTAAAACAAATTACAACACACTTAGTGTAACCAAAGTGTGTAGCCGAATTCCCGGTGAAGGGCTCTAGACGAACTCCTCTGAATTCCTCTAAATAAGAGTTGAGGTGCTATATGAAGTTCTCTTAGTTCAACACAAATATGGGCGCACACAAACAATACCAAGCATATAAGTATGATATAAACAATATGAAATCATGCAAGGCACAATATAAGAGAGAGTTTAGTGATAATAGATCAATTGCAAACAACGAAATATGTTTCGAGGTTTGAGCCACTGCTCTACGTCCCCGCCTTCACACAGAAAGATTTCTACTAAAGCGTCCACACAGAACTTCCCACATAGGGAACATCCACTGAGGATTTGGGTAATACAAATAAGGAGTACACAACTCCTCTCTCCAACAAACACAACCTCTACACAAGAGGCAAGGCACAACAACAATCACCTCTACACTTAGAGGGATGGGCACTTAGCCAAACAAAAATCACCTCATACTAGAGGGATAAGGCTTAAAATCAAATAACAATCTCAATCACTTCTACACTTAGAGGGATACCAACAAAACCTCCACAATCACCTTTACTCGAGAGGGATAACAACAAACCCAAATAAAAGAAAGTTTACAACTCTTGGTGGTCTCACTAAACCGCAACCAATTTTTCTCACAAAACAAAGAACCTATAGATATGATAGATATGATAGCTCAAGTGTGAGAATACAAGGTGTTTGGTAAACAAATCACAGAGAAAAATACTTGGGAAAACAACTAGAATAAGATAGAAATGAAAATCAAAACCAATATCCCAAATACTCTATTTTTCTTTGATTTTTCCAACCCTTGAAAATAAATAAAGATAAGTCCTTTTTAACCCAAAAACTCTTTTAAAACTTGTTGCTAAAACACTTAAGAAGATGGAAATTTTTACTCTTGAAATTCTTAAAGAAACCAGCCTAAGAGATGGGTATTTATACCCTCTCAAAAATCTGCCCGTTGGCAGTCTGGAAAGGGCAAAATTACCCTTCCGGTCGACCGACCACTCGACCGATCAACGGTCGTTTTTCTGACCGTTGAGCCACCAGTCGACCGCCCGATCGACCGGGGTTAGATCCAAAGAGCAGAGCTCTCTGAACGGTCGAATGCCCGGTCGATCGGCCCACTAGCCAAACAGGCTATGCACGTTTGTGCACATCGGTCGACCGGCCCGGTCGACCGACTTCTGGCTCAGTCGACCGCACGGTCGACCGGCAGAAGGCTAGGTCACTCATTTTTAAGGGATTAAAACTTAATTTTTTTTACCTTCAATAAAATCCCATAAATTCTCATAAATTTCACAAAAATAAGTTCTTATAAGATCTTTGAAATACAAGTATGTGTGACTAAAATTCAACACATATCACAAACAATTTGAACCATTTTTGTGATATTGAAATTTGACCTTTAAACAAAAACGATATTTTCTAAAAACTAAATTTTGAAATGGAAAACCGTTTCTCCAAAACTCATGTAAATATAAAAACATGATATTGAAATGAATTTGAAGCTTATTGTATATGGATAGAATCCAATATACATATAATATATATATCTATGTTTTTGATATGCAAACCAAAACCGGTTAAACCAAAAAGTGAAACCAATAAACATTAAACTTGTGTGTGTGTGTGTGTGAACTTGAGCATATCAACACTATCTACCTTTATATAAGATCTAAACAAAAACTAAACTAAACAAACTGAGGTCTTCTTCTCTCCAAGCCGACTCGATCCAAACGCAATCCAACGAGCTTGACTCCAACCGAGTGCTAGATGCGATCTTGACGCACGAGCTCTCTCCAAAACTCCTTTGTTGAAACTAAACACCTACTAATATTTTGGTCAATCACTGAAACTATTTAAACTCAAGATTATTAGTAAACTATAACTACATAAGTTAATCATCATCAAAATTAGAATGATGGGCCTCTGGGCCAACAATCTCCCCCTTTTTGATGATGACAAAACTCATGGAGTTATATATGCATGGATTAAAATTAAGCTTCATAGAAGCTCCCCCTTAACTCATGCATAACAATAAATAATAAAGATTAGCTATGAAATGCATAAACCAAACAACACATATATGCATAAATACTTCTCCCCTTTTTGCATAAATAAAAACATATATGCATTAAATAAGAAAATAAACATGCATATATAAAAGTCTCAAAATTCTTCTCCCCCTTTTTGTATAAAAAAGGAAATGAAACAAACATGCATATATAAACTCATCAAATACTTCTCCCCCTTTTTGTCAATTCATCAACAAAGGGGCATAAATAAACTCAAAAAAAAATCTCCTTTTTTGTCAAATCAAACAAGAAGGATGTATATGCGATATACATTCATAAAGAGGAGAGACGTAAAGTTAACTCCCCCTGCATACATGCATTACATGAAAAAGAGATGACTAAACCTAATCACATAATGCATGATATACAATGTATAAAAGGAGATGTGAAGCTCCTTCTACACACGTGTAAGACATAAGAAGAGAGGTCAAGCTCCTCAATATGAGATACACTCAACATGAATCTATATATAGAGAAGATGTTAAACTTCCCTTGCATATAAGCAATACATATCAAAACCTTATGAAATCTCTTTAAAACAAATTTGTGATACCAATTGAAAATATACCAATTTATGATAAAGGTATATATTGAAACATTATGATATAAATATTGAAAATGTTAGCATATACCAAAATAAAATATTTTTCATCATAAAGAATGGGAGTAAGATACCAATTGAAAATAAAATCGATTGAAAGGCAAAACACGAATTTTCTCCCCTTTATGAAATACTAATAAAAACGATGATAAGTTTGTATAAGATACCAATTGAAAAATAATTGACATTAAGAAATAAATCAAGCTTAGCATAACATATTTTGTGTTTTAAGATGTAAAGATATTGTAAGCAAAATCAAGTCACATATATATGTATGAAAATGTAAATACCAATCGAAATTGATACTATTTGAAGTTTGAAGCATACATATATAGAAAACACAAATATGAGTATACAAAAAAAATAATTGTGATACCAATTGAAAATAAAATGAGGATTAAGTGTATAACTCATACTACCTCCCTTTCATACACATGTTAAAAAGATTTTCAATTTGAGCATACACGGCATGGTTGTCCATCCATCCGCCCTTAGAAAGAAGGAGTTTTCAAAAATAGGATTTAAAAATATTTTAATATGATTGAAAACTCTTTCAAAATGAAGAAATACGCAACTAGTTTCATGATAATCTTGAAAACTAGTACGAAGTCCTTCAAGTAAGAAATAAAATAAGAATATATCCATGAAAACATGAAATCACTCAACAATTGACACTCAAAGTTTATAAAGCACATATAAGACTCATGAAATCAAATTCATGAGAAAATATCAAGTAATGTGAGTGTATAAGAATTATGTGAAAAGCATAATCATGAAAATAGGCAATAAAGTTCATATGAAATTCCTTACCAAAAACATGAAAATCATCAAAACTAAATATAGTTCAAGGTATATGTATGTTTAGTTAAAACTA
This sequence comes from Agave tequilana, assembly GCA_038442645.1. Classification (NCBI taxonomy): domain Eukaryota; kingdom Viridiplantae; phylum Streptophyta; class Magnoliopsida; order Asparagales; family Asparagaceae; genus Agave; species Agave tequilana. The sequence goes on from JAVJIF010003532.1 coordinate 119,611, forward strand.
AAAGTATACATACATATCCCAAACACAAGTGAGTCCATAATAGAATTTGCATAAAAAGCAAGTGACGCAAGGGTATACATGTATATCTAAAGTTTTAAACAAAATTAACATATACATGAAGCTAAATACATTATCATAAAAACATGTCCAAAAATAGGGAATACAAATTATAATGCAAGAATCATCAAAATTAGGCTATATTAGTACATCTAATGGGTACAAATGAGCAATTAAGTACAAACATACAATAATCAAATGTGGCTCACTAGATGTACAAGTATGTATACAAGTTTTAATGAAAACTATATCTAATCAAGTAATCAAAACATGAAGCATAAAAGAAAACATAAACCAATATGATCATTAAGTAAATACACATGTTTTAGAGTTATGATATACACAATAGCTAAATTAAAATGAGAACACAAAATATGGATCCATATGAGCATGGGTGTATCCCAATTACTATACATGTATGTCATAAGTCTAATTATCATGGCGTTTAACATAATGAGTATTAAAACATGATATGCTAAAAATCAATAATCCAAAAGCATGTAAACAAAATAGGAGTTAGAGATAGTTACCAAAACCAGTAGGGCTATACTCTAGATCTCCAAACCATGATGGTCCTCCCACAAACTTTCTTGAAGGTGATGCATCCAAAATTGTCACCTTTTAGCTCGGAACGCATCCACCATTAAGGCACCAATACTCTCACGTTAAGCGAGAGCTCACACCTACATCAAATACAATAAGAGTGAATTTTGGTACCCATACCTTATTGGATCCATGGAGGCTAGCACCTTTCCTAACCCAAACAAATCTATTTGTAAAATTTGTATCATTTAATCTATCATAACAAAACTTTGCAAGGTGGCCCTTACGTCCACAATGTGTACATGTGTACACATGAGCATACATGGTGTCATGAGTGTGAGCATGAGAAGCATGTGTGTGTCGTGGTTTGTGTGCATGTATATGTGGTGCATGTTTCTTGCGAAAAATAGATTCTAATTTCTTGTAATCCATAGCACATTGCCTCAAAGTAGAGCCCAAACAATTAACACTCTTCTTTAAAGCACATATATCATTTTCAATCATGGAAGAAGATGTAGAGCATGCAATAGGTACACTAGATGATGAAGCATGGCAAACATGTGAATCTAAATTATATTTAAAGATTTATTTTGGTTAGAAATCAAATCCAATTCTTTTGAAATTGAAGCAAATTTTTTTTCAATGAATTGTTCTCTTTTAAAGCAATATCAAGTTTTGAAGACAAAATCTCATTATTCTTCAAAACATTATTACAATCATTTTTATTTTTCAAAATTTTGTTTTCATTTAAAACAAGATCGAGTTGGGATTTTAATGAGTCCCTTTCATTTGAAATCTCATCCCTTTCTTGTAAAACCAAGTCAAGTCTAGAAGATAAATTTTTATTTCTTCTTTTAATTTAAAACTTTTCTTTTTCAAAACTTGATATTTTTCAAGCAAGTTTTCACAAATAATAGATAGTTCTTCATTAAGAGCATCAGAATCTATGTAATCATCACCGGAAGAACTAGCACTATTATCTAGTTGAGTGTCTTAATTTACCTCAAGTAAGTTATTCCCTTGGACCATGTAGCAAGTTTGTTCGGATTCATCCTCACTAGATTCCTCCTTCACATAATTCTTCATTTGTAGCTTGTGAGAGGTCAAACTGTTCTACACTGCAAAAGCAGAATCACAATTAGAAACAGTCATAAGATAATCTTTACTTAGAGTGCTCCTAAGTGCCTCAAAGGCTTATGCATTGGCCTCTATATGCTTGCTATTATCAAGATAGGATTTCTTGATAGTAGCAAGGTACACATGCAATCCTAAGGCTTTCAAATAAGCACTCATCCTAATCTTTCATACATCGATGTTAGAAACATCGAACATAGGAGGGATCATGAAATCCATAAGTGTATAAACTATATGCGTGCAAATGCAAATAGATTATCTAGCCAAGATCTCACTCTAGGTGGTTAAACCTAATATTAGGAGCATAGGCTCTGATACCAATTGAAAGTACACCTAGAGGGGGTGAATAGGTGTATGGCTAATCTAATGATAAATGATGCAGAATTAAAAACAAATTGCAACACACTTAGTATAACCAAAGAGTGTAGCCGAATTTCCGGTGAAGGGCTCTGGACTAACTCCTCTGAATTTCTCTAAATAAGAGTTGAGGTTCTATATGAAGCTAACTTGGTTCGACACAAGTATGGGCATACACAAACAATACCAAGCATATAAGTATGATATGAACAATATGAAATAATGCAAGGCACAATATAAGAAAGAAAGTTTAGAGATAGTGGATCAATCACAAACACCGAGATATGTTTCGAGGCTCGAGCCACTACTCTACGTCCCCGCCTTCATACAGAAGGATTTCCACTAAAGCGTCCACACAGGACTTTCCACACAGGGAACCTCCACTGAGGATTTGGGTTATACAAACTAGGAGTACACAACTCCTCTCTCCAACAAACACAACCTCTACATAAGAGGCAAGACACAATAGCAATCACCTTTACACTTAGAGGGATGGGCACTTAGCCAAACAACAATCACCTCACACTGGAGGGATAAGGCTCAAAGCCAGACAACAATTTCAATCCCCTCTACACTTAGAGCGATACCAACAAAACTTTCACAATCACCTCTACTCGAGAGGGATAACAACAAACTCAAATAAAAGAAGGTTCATAACTCTTGGTGGTCTCAGTAAACTACAAACCAATTTTTCTCACAAAACAAAGATCCTATAGATAGGATATATATGATAGCTCAAGTGTGAGAATACAAGGTGTTTAGAAAATAAATCACAAAGAAAAATACTTGAGAAAACAATTAGAATAAGATAGAAATGAAGATCAAAACCAATATCCTAAATACTCTATTTTTCTTTGATTTTTCTAACCCTTGAAAACAAATAAAGATAAATCCTTTTTAACCCAAAAACTCTTTTAAAACTTGTTAAAACACTTAAGAAGATGGAAATTTTTACTCTTGAAATTCTTAAAGAAATCAGCCCAAGAGATTGGTATTTATACCCTCTCAAAAATCTGCCCGTTGGCAGTCTGGAAAGAGCAAAATTGCCCTTTTGGCAGTCTGGAAAGGGCAAAATTGCCCGGTCGACCGGCCAATGATAATTTTTCTGACCGTTGAGCCACCGGTCGACCGGGGCCAGTACCAGAGAGCAATGCTCTCTGGCCGGTCGACCGCCCGATCGACTGGGGCCAAATCCAGAGAGCATAGCTCTATAGACGGTCGACCGCCCGGTCGACCAGCCCACTAGCCAAACAGGTTGTGCACGTTTGTGCATATCGGTCGACCGGCCCGGTCGACCGACTTCTCGCTCGGTAGACCGACAGAAGGCCATGTCACTCATTTTTAAGGGATTAAAACTTGGTCTTTTTACCTTCAATAAAATCTCATAAAAACTCATAAATTTCACAAAAATAAGTTCTTATAAAATCTTTGAAATACAAATATGTGTGACTAAAATTTACCACATATTATAAATAATTTGAACCATTTTTGTGATATTGAAATTTGGCCTTTAAACAAGAACAGTATTTCCAAAAACCAAACTTTGAAATGGAAAACCTTTTTCTCCAAAACTCATGTAAATACAAAAACACGATATTGAAATGAATTTGAAGCATGTTGTATATGGATAGAATCCAATATACATATAAGATATATATCTATGTTTTTGATATGAAAACCAAAACAAGTTAAATCAAAAACCGAAACCAATAAATTTTAAACTTTTGTGTGTGTGTGAACTTGAACATATCAATACTATCTACCTTTACACAAGATCTAAACACAAACTAAACTAAACAAACTGAGGTTTTCTTGTCTCCAAGCCGACTCGATCCATACGCGATCCAATGAGCTTGACTCCAACCGAGTGCTAGATGCGATCTTGACGCGTGAGCTCTTGAATCTACATGCGAAAGCTCCAAAATTTCTTTATTGAAGCTAAACACCTACTAATATCTTGATCAATCACTGAAACTATTTAAATACAAGATTATTAGTAAACTATAACTACTGAGTTGATCATCATCAAAACCAGAGTGATGGGCCTCTGGGCTAACAATTACAGAGCTTTTGGTGATCCAACAAGATCACAAATACTTTCTCTTACAACTTCCTATAGAGTAAAATATGAAGTAAAGCTTGAGGAGTTAAGTAAGAGAAGAAATTCAGTTAGAAAGAATTGAAGAGCTTTAAAATCAACTGAAAATAGCTTTGCAAATATTAAACTTGAAGATTGGAAGGTAGAAAAATATTTCTCTTTTGAAACAAACTTGAGTTAATATGAAAACTTGCAAACTTATGTTATGAATATCAAAACCAATGACCCATATATATAGGCAATAGATAAATACCATTAGTTAAGCATACCAGGTCATTTGGGTGAGATTTGACCCATAGAAATAAAAAATGCCCGTTGGAATTCACTAAAAATAAAACAGATTAAAAAACTAGCCGTTATGCAGACTTGGCACCTGTCGGTCGACGGTCGACCGACAGCTCAAACCAAAAAGAACCTTTGGCTCCAATCGACCGCTCTATAGTTCAAAAGAGAAAAACAAAGGGTCGGTTGACTGGCCCAAACAGAGATTTAAACTCTGCCAGTCAGTCGACTCCCGGTCGACCGCAAGGGTTAGAGGTCGACCAGTCGGTCGACCGACAACGTGCACAAACATGCACGTCCCCTTGGCCAAAAGCCCGGTCGATTGAGCGGTCGACCGTTTTGGCCTGACAAAGGCACTGGTCGACCGCACGGTCGACCGACTTGGCCTGAATGGATTTTTCTGAAATATTTTTGAGTTTTAAATATTTTTAAAATATTTTGTATTGATTTATAAGTAATATAGCAATATACAGATAATGAAATACATGTTCTAAAGTTGATATATAATTTTGAAATTTTTTTGAGACAAGTATCAAAACCAAACATGTAAAATACCAATAATATCATAACTTGTATTTTTGAAATCGTGTATTTTTTGTGTGTAACTTCTTGAGCATCAAAACTATATTCTACACTTTCACAAACTATTTTTTTACAAGGCTCTAGGTCACTAGAAGTATCTTCAAGCAGGCTTCTCCATTAGCGATGTCGAGTGCATTGAGCTTCAATCTCGCACTTGAATACCCTTGACTCTTCAACACCTTTCTTTAGAGGAAGAAAACTCCTTGAATCCTTTAGAACCCTGAAACATACTTAACTACTTGAACTTGATTAGTACTAAATAACTACATACATTTTGTTATCATCAAAATCATAAACCGGTGATTGTAACCTTAGCCCAACAATAGACCGATAATCTATAGATGAATTTACTCGGATATAATGGTTGGCCTTTGTTCTTAGTAGAGAATCATGGCAGAGAAATGCTTTTTCCTTCTTGTTCAATCTATTTTCTACGCTTAAATTTCTTTTCCTTTTCTTTTTCTTTCTAATCACTATTATACGAGAGCGAGAGAGATGGAAAGATAAAGAAAGGAATAGGGTTTGGACCAGGCTTGAGGATTTTTTGTTTAAATCAAATTGGATTCAAGGAGGTGAATCTGACAGCGATAGCAAATCTGACGAGCGAAACAGTGAGGGCCGAAAAATGCATGGATAATAAAACTTAACCACTGGGCCTTAGGGCATTCCAGTGTTAACATTTACAGCCTAGTATGGGCCTAAGCCCATCGAGCTCAAAGTATTTGCTCCTAACACCGTATGGGCTGTAAGAATTTTTCTAAAACTTAGTGTGAGCCTTCGTTCACATTGGGCTGTATGTAGATCCACTCCTGCTTACCAGATCAAAGTTGAGTATTGATTTGAAAATTGTTGTGGTCCAAGCCTACGTTGTTCTGAACTTGTATGATTAGTGTATTATTTATATTTGTATAAATTTTAACAAAATTTTATTCATATATGTTTATTTCTAATAATTTGTTGATGTATTTATATCACTAGCAATTAGGACAGGTTAGTAACCTTGTGATTTCTATAAAAAAAATTATTTTAAAGGGGTGTTTGTTTTCAACTGCAACTCATAAAACTGCAAGTCGTAAAACCTTCTTTCTATTTTTCGTTGTTTATTTTGCTGCAAAATAACTTGCAAAATGATCATTCTCACTTTCCCACTTAGAGTTGCTGCAGTTAAATTTGTGGTCATATAAATCTCACTTTTATACCCACATTTTTTCAGTTGTAACTGCTGCAGTTAATTTTAGTCATGTAAATCTCGTTTATAGTATACTTATAGTCCAAAAATGTTACTTGATAATTAATATATAATTTCATATTATTAATTATTTAATATTTTTTAATATTTGAATAGTACTTATTTTTTATTTAATAATTTATTTTTTTAATATTTTGTTTTTTATTAATTTTAATTTTGTTTTAATATTTAATATTTTATTACTTTAATTTAATATTTTATTATTTAATTAATAATCATATCAATTTTTAATATTTTAATATTTTATTAATTTTATAATATAAATAGTTACTTTATTAATGTTATAATATACTTTATTATTATATTAGTAGTTTATTATATTTAGTATTATAATTATATTTTATTTTGTTTTATAATATAACATTAAAATTATAATAAAATTTAATATTATAATAATACTTTATAATATTTTATAATATTATATGTGTATAATAAAATAATATTATTTTATTTGTTTCTTAAGATTTTATTACTATTTATATTTTACTAGTATTCTTAAAATTTCATTAGTATTCTTTAATTTTTCTTAAAATTTTATAATTATTTGTTTAGTCAACATTTTATTAATATTTTACTAATTATAATAATATTTTATTAATATTATTATTATAAATAACATATTAAAATTATTAATATTTTTCTCAAATTCATTAATACATTTTAATTTTTAATAGCAGATTTAATTTAATAATATTTGTAATATTTAAATCATTGCTACAATTAATTTGTGGTCCACTTTTCCACTTACACTTTTACATTACCAATCAAACACGTAAAACACAGTATAGGGTCTATTTGGTTGTAATAATTGACCGTAATTCACAAATCGTAATTGGTAAATTCTTTTACAGTTGTAAATGAGTGACATGCATGTAAGTTTTACGGTATTTAGTTGGTAGTATAAAGTTGTAAGTGAGAAAGTGTATTGTGTTTTACGGTGTTTGGTTGTCGTAATTGACCGTAATTTGTAAGTCGTACTTGGTAATTTTTTTTACAGCTGTAAATGAGTTACATACATGTAAAATTATAAGTGGGAAAGTGTATTGTATTTTACGGTATTTAGTTGTCTTAATTTGTAAGTCGTAAGTGGAAAAGTTGACTACAAAATTAACTATTTGGTGATTTAAAATTTTTTAATATTGCAAATAAATACTAAAAATGTTAAATATTAAAATAGATTAATATTAACTTTAAAAAATAATACAAACTTGCATGACCATAAAATTAACTGTAAGTGGGTTGCAAGTGAGTGATAGTTGTGTTGCAAGTGAGTGATAGTTGAGTTACGTAAGTCTTTTACGAATTACGGTCCAAACAAACGCCGTAGTTGTAATTGGGTTGTAAGTCATTTACGAATTACGGTATTTTACGTCCAAACAAACAACCCCTATATAGTTTCACACTTACACTTTTACATTACCAATCAAACACCGTAAAATACTATATACGTTCTCACTTACACTTACACATTATCAACCAAATACCATACAACACAATATATTTTCCCTGCTTCTGTAGACTGTCCAAAATCCCACCAAACAGTTACAGTTCACGTTTTTCATTCTCATTTTACAACTTACGACTTCCGGCCCTAAATATAAATCCGAGTTGATTCTCTTGTAGTAAAATTTTATAGTTCATGATCTTATTAGAAGTAGAAGGTTCTCTGACTTCTACCAACCATTTAGTCCTTGGCAAAGTCTGCATTAAATTTGAGTGGTTGAAACAAAAGCAGCTACTTTCGACTAATCAAATCAAATCAATGGCTTATAAGATTTGAATTTTCTATTACATATCCATTGAAATCAATATTTGTGTTTCTGTTTGAGCCGTACAAGGTGACATCCTCGTTCACGTCAAACCTTCTGATAATTCCATTATTTTCGTTGTGTATGTGTTATGCAGTGACGCTTAGATTTTCATTTCGTGAACATTAGCTTAAATTTTTCATAATAATATTATTGGATGTTAGTTATTTTTTGATATCTCCAGTAATTTTTTTGATCTCATGAATTTTGTTGATTTATGAATAATATTCAAAATGCTTATCTGGATTTTTTACATGCACGTCTCTTATTGTGAAATTTTATTTAATATATGAATACTCTGGTTGTAACGATTGAAATTTGACCCCTCATTAGGATGACGACACGTGTCCCTGGTATCGAGAACTTTCCCCCAAGAAATCCACATTTCTCAGAGTCCAGCTCAAATCCTTCGCCACATTTATTTTCTTGAAGGCAACTCTGTCACAGTCAGCCCTGCCTCATCTGAATTTCCCGAGGTCGCTGGACAAGACCCTTCCACTCCGGAGCCGCATTCTACGGCTCCAAGGTCTTTTACCTTCTCGAGATCTCTCCCGCTCCAAAAGCCTCCAACTCCGGATCGAGGCTCCAGCGACAGATCACCCCTGATCTCCGCCGTCAGTTACGCAGCCTCATTTTTTTCCACATTCATAACGTATAACACCGCTCAGTGCAGGCAGTTATGGATAGAGACAGATTTTCCTATATGTAATTCCAATAACCAGCACCACTGATCGCGACCTTACAACATGCAAATCGTGCAATTGCATAAATCTCGCCCGCACTTGCCTACCTCCATAACAATAGTTCGATCAAATATAAAGGGACCAGAGCCTCCAACATAAAAGAGGATTCTTTTGGAAGGGCACGACTGAAGATTTCTATCATGATCGAAGAAGCTAAATCCTAAATCCAATTCACATACATCCCCACACACTTAAATTCCTGTAACCTGAGAATTATAGTGAAGTTTCTTTTTCTCCCCGTGATTTTTTTCAGTTATAGATTTTCACGTAAAATCTCCTGTGTCTTTCTTGTGTGGGTTATACATTACTGATACTCACACACCCCACTTCTTAATCTCATTTCTGGTGATAATTGACCGTCTAATAACTTGTGACGGAAAACCACTGCACCACAATGACATTATTACACATGTACACCGTTGAGTGGCCTACATAAATCCAGGCTCCGGAATGGGTCTGATGTCTCACTCTGCACCTGTGTCTCATTATTTCCATGTCTAAACGGGGGTAAATTCGAAACTGAACTTTGAGACCTATGGTGGCCCCACTTTTGTGGGCGGTGATCTGCTCCATGATGGATGGTATGGATGGTGATGATGCATGCCACGAGGCAGCAGAAGGAGAGAAGAAGGAGAGAAATTGACTTATTAGTTGGAGCAGGGTGGGGGTGAGTGTTTGTATCATTTAACCGCCAACTGCAAGTATCAATAACGGCTCAATTAATTGTTTGCTTTCGGCATTTATGTCCTTACAAATTTGAATTTTGACCTTCTAATTATCTTCGATAAAGTTTGTATTACACAAGGTAGAAAAGGCAACAAAAAATTTGTCCTTTTTTTTGTTTTCATTTTTGAGATTGAAACGACAACAAAGTCACTAGTAATTTCAAGCTCAATCTTTTGGGAATGATCCGTGTTGACTTCTACGAGAAAAATGTTTTCTCTACTCATCACATGAAGGAAATAATATTTTTCATTTTAAAGATACTTTTGGAAAAAGGGAAAAAATGACTCTGACTTTGAGATAATTAATGTCAATCTGACAATAAAACACAAATTACAACAACCTATAAGATTATGGGGGAAAAAAAAATTTTAGACTTCTTAAGAGGATGTGATAAATTTCTAATTTTATCGCAAATTTTATTAATAATTAAATACAAGCCTGGTCCATTTCAGATTCATTGTATATGAAAGTTGTGTTATATAATTTGAATGTTGTTGGCTCACAATTAAAATTCTTAAGCTTTGTTTGGAAACAAGATTAGCTTAATGCCGCCAACCAAAGTTACTAAACACTTTTTATTCTTTTTTTGCAATTTAACAAACTTCATTTGGTCCATGCGACGGAGTTATAAAACATCCAAGGTTAACAAACTAAAATCTGAAAATGCGAAGGGTATATATGAAAAACTCTAAAGTCTCAGAGGATGAATGAACCTGCTATTGCCGGTAAAGGGGAGTGGCGTCTCCAAAAAAAGGAGTGTGGTTATCAATCGGCAGATTTGATCAAATCTAAATGGAATTTGACGTCCACAAAGACTCAGAAAACACACTCATCCTCAGAGAGAGAAGAAGAAAGACAGAAACCTCCCAGTTGCAGAGAAGAAAGGAGATATCTTTATAACTCAAAGAAGATAGAAAACCTTAGCCCTAATCTTAGAAACAGAAAAAAAAATCAAAAAGGCAGAAGAGTCCAAGAAGAGGAAGAAAGAGAGAAGGGGCTGTTTCCAACTGTAAGATTCTTCTATTGTAACCTTCATTCGCGTAAGTTGTTTGTTTGAACCTATCATATCCATCTCTATTCGATTAGGGTTTTATCTGTTCTTTTGCTTTTCTGAAATTTTTTGAAGAAATTGAGTTCACTAGAGCTCGGGATCATTGGATTCGGCGAAGATTTCCCAATAAAGGGAGGATTTTGATTGTAATGAAGACTAGGGATTGGATTTTCAGCAAGTTGGGAGCTCTTTCTCTGATTGAGTTTATGTTTGTAGATAAAAAGATCTGATTTTTCCTCTCACTTTCTGTTAATTTCCAGGCCATCTTATCTAGTATTGGATGTAGGTTTCTTTCTTTTGTTCTTTTTCCTTAGAAAGCAAAAAAGAAGCGTGGGAAAAGGTAAAGTAATTTCGAGTTGTAGTCGGCCCTCTGAGATCCAAATACTATCACTTTGTTATTAAATTGTGTTGTTGGAATCTGTAGCATGTTAATCACCATTATTCATTCTATACCGCAATATATATTTGAAATAAAGGGTTCATTTTATTTTTTGTGTTAGCTAATTCCTTGATCCTATTGTGGGAAGATGGTGCCTTCAGGGCCTCCGACTCCCGTCGGTGGGGCCCAGTCGGTTTCTCCCTCTCTTCTCCGGTCGAGCTCTGGACTGTTGGGTGGAGTTCAATCAAATCCAATTCCTTCTCAACAACAACCTTTCTCTTCTTTAGTCTCCCCTAGAACCCAATTCAATAGCAATAACAGTAACAATAACATGAACATACTAGGAAACATCTCCAATGTCTCCTCCCTTCTTAACCAGTCTATGGGAAATGGAGTAAATCTCCAGCATTTGAGCTCGGGCTCGGCAGAGTCCAACCCGCTTTCTTTTGCGTCTTCGGGCGCGGGCCCATCCATGAATCAGATGTCAGGGGACCATTCACAGTCTCAGCAGCTGGAGCCTATGCGGAATTTCCAGCAGCAGCAGTTCTCAGTTCCTCAGCAGCAGCAGCAGCAGCAACTTAGAGGGGGGTTGGGCAATGTGGGTGGATTGGCCCCTGTTAAATCGGAACCTCAAATGGGCTCCACAGATCAGAATGGTCTGTCCTTGCAGCAGCTGCAGGCTATGCAAAGCATTGGTGGAGTAAAGATGGAACCACAGCAGTTGCAGTCAATAAGAAGTTTGGGTCCGGTCAAATTGGAACAACAGCATTCGGATTCTTCGTTATTTTTACAGCAGCAGCAGCATCAGCAACAGCAATTGTTGCAGATGTCAAGGCAGTCTCCTCAGGCTGCAGTGCAGTTGAATCTCTTGCAGCAGCAGCAAAGACTCATGCAGCTGCAGCAGCAGCAGCAGCAGCAGCAGCTTCTCAAGGGCCTTCCGCCGCGAGCCCAATTGCAGCAGCAGCTTCAACAGGGTCTTCCTTTGAGAACTCAGTTGAAACCAAGTAACTATGAGCCTGTAATTTGTGCTCGGCGGTTGACCCAGTATATGTGCCATCAGCAGCACAGACCAGAAGTATTATTTGTTTGTCACCATGCTCCATGTTTTTGTAATTTCTTTTCCTGTATGTTTCTGATGCATCCATTTGGTGCAGGATAATAATATTGAATTTTGGAGAAAATTTGTTGCCGAGTTCTTTGCTCCTAATGCCAAGAAGAGGTGGTGTGTTTCGCTTTATGGAAGTGGTCGTCAAACTACTGGTGTTCTCCCTCAGGTATGTTTAGCATCTTCTGTGGGGTATACACACCAAACTTTATTATGTGGCTGTGTTGATATGGATTCAGCCCTCTGGTTCCGGTAGCATTGTTCTTCAAATGTTGACACTTTGGTCAGTTCATGTAGCTTCAAATTTTATTTGCTTAGCGAGGGAAATGTTTAACTGCACAATGATATGTTTACACTGGTTTTCAGGATGTATGGCACTGTGAAATATGCAATCACAAGCCTGGACGTGGTTTTGGTATGCACGCTTATGCATCGAGTTTTCTTGTATTGTTGTAGATTTTAATTGGATTTTGGAATGTTTATCTTCCCTCATTTAAGATCAGTGTTCCGTTTGCTGATGAATGCCCTGCTTTAAATAGTGTCATGGTTATATGTTGCTTTTGTTAAACTAAATCTTTTCAGAAACAACTGCTGAGGTTCTGCCAAGGCTATGCCAAATTAAATATGCCAGTGGGACTTTGGAGGAGCTACTTTATGTAGACATGCCTCGTGAATCTCGCAATGCAATGGGGCAGTTTGTCCTGGATTATCCTAAAGCAATTCAGGAGAGTGTATTTGAGCAGTTGCGTGTCGTGCGTGATGGTCATCTACGCATTGTTTTCAATCAAGATCTAAAGGTATATGACATGACATCAAATTCTCAGCATAGATGGTATCTTATGGGTTAATAAGATACAGACCATAATTTACGTTTTCTGCTTTCCCGCAGATCTCGTCGTGGGAATTTTGTGCTAGAAAACATGAAGAACTTATACCTCGGAGGTTAATAATACCTCAGGTACCAACCTTTTTCATACCAGTAGTTAGTTTCTGATGAGCTATTCTGTTTAGTCTGTTGCTTGTCATTATGCTGCTGTATAGGTGGAGCTTATAGATAAGTTAATGCTTCTTCTCTTCAGGTGGGTCAACTTGGTGCCGTGGTTCAGAAATATCAGAATGCTGTTCAAAATGCCTCTTCTGGCTTATCTACCCAGGATTTGCAAAATAGCTGTAACTCGTAAGTCCTTTTGTATCCCAATAAAAATTTTCAGGTTTAGCTTCCTCGGTTCTTGTGATCTAATAGTGTTTATTTTTTTCTTTTTTCAAGATGTGCTTTGTAATTAATTACATACGTATAAACGTGCTTGGTGTTGCATGATATGGGTGTGTCTGAAGTCTGAACTCTGAAGTGAAGATGTTTTCTAGATTAAAAAAAAAAAAATGAAAGAAACGGAAAGAGAATAATCCGAAACCTTCACAATCTAGATTTTCCTGTGAATTGCCTACAGGTCCTCAATCGATATATATTTGGGTGGAAAGCTGTCCTTAATCTATATATTGGGTGGAAAGCTTTCCATGTAAACTCAATTTCAATGGAAAATGCAAATTGCACATGATTGGTTTCGCCAAAAAACAGAAAGAAGTCCATAAAGAAAAAGGAGAGAATAGACAAAGGAGGGGGGAATGTGGGGAAGAGCAGGCTGAATAGAGATAACTCTGTAGAAATGCAAACTATTGAATAAGTAAAGGTGCATATCATAGAAAGGAAATGGATTCTTTGTTAGCCTGGATATGCTAATTCTTTACAAATATTGTTATTGTATAAAAAAAATAATGAATGACAGCTTATTTTAAATGATCACCAGATATTATTGTTGCATAGGCAACATAAAAAAACGTGCTTTTGCTTATATGGAGAAATAATCATTACTAATTTATATTAGTTGTTTGCATCTTTATGTTTTTATAAGATTGTAGCTTATACCTTGCAATTTTTTTGACATAGTAAAATAGAGTTATAATACAGTATGGTTATACTTAGGCTTTGATTGAAAGATAAATTAGTTATTGAAAGAGGTATATTAAGGAAGAGAAGATAAAAATAATAGTGCATGAACGTGCACAGACGCACACACACACAGAGGTAAATTTTTTTTTTATGGATTAAGAAATCTGTCTATATGTAAGATCCAAGAGAGGTGTAGGAACAATATAGAAATGATTAGTCGAAATTAAGGCAGAGATAATTAGAGAAGTTGAGTTATGATTAAAGTGATAGGATTTTGGTTAATGGCGCAATGAGGACTAGAGGGAGGTCCTTGAATGAAGGCAATTAAGAAGTATATGTTAATGTTTTATCATTTTATGGTATCATTTTATGGTATTGTGGAGATGGCTCTTGTAGAGCTGAATAGAAGAAAAGAATTCATTATTCATGTATCCGACTCCAAAAAATTGGGATAAAGGCTTTGTTGTCATCATTGTTCTTGCCATCATTGTTATTGTAGGACAAGCTAAAATTGAGAAAATGATATAAATTGAAGTTGGGAATGGAAACTAAAAGTTTCATAGGACAAATATTAAATATTTCTCACAAAGGTGCAAAACAAGTGTTCCTTAAGATATTATGATTTTTGAATTTTTTTTGTTCAACTTTGAAACAAACTACCCTGTGGATATTCTTTTGATTTTAAGGTTTGTCAATTTAAAATGTTTGATTTTTCAAAGCCGTCAAATTTGAGGGGCAGAATCTAAATTGGAATATTCCTGTTCTTTTTTCTATAGCAGCCTTTTTTGCTTGCACATGTATGTATCTATGCATGAGAACTGAAACAAAAAGGTGAAATTGTGGAGACCATTTAAACTTTGGAAATCAAAACTTTAGGATGTATTTTGCACACTGAAACCAAACTAAAAGGATTATCAAGGCCTTCGAAACTTATGAAAGAGAAACTTCAGGAGGAACACGTACTGAAATTTATTGACTTTTACAAGCTTGATTAACACTCTATGAGAAAGTATATTCATGTTCTGGTTAATTCAGGCAGCATGTTGCATTAGAGTGTGTTACAATATTTATAATTATGTACTGTCTTCGATATGTTTTACTACAAAACATTATCTGGAAATACATTGAGTTCCTCCATTGAAAGATTAAGAAATTGCAAGTCGTGGCCTATGAATAAACATTTATTCTTTATAAAATGTCCTGTTTTTTAACATAACCAGACAGAACTTTTGCTATTCTATGATAAAAATATAGAAGTATGCATAGGGAGCATGCTACTTATTGAATGGTCCATGTTCTTAACCATCCATTTATTTTTGGGTTTGTGCGACAGCTTTGTTGCTTCTGCTCGTCAATTAGCTAAAGCGTTGGAGGTGCCGCTGGTAAATGATTTAGGATACACAAAAAGATATGTTCGTTGCCTTCAGGTAACACCACCTTCTATCATTCTTCTTGTGTTACTTCACATCGGTGTTTTGTGTTTTGAGTCTTCTAATTGATGAATTGAATTTCTGTTTCATTATGGGAGAATGCATTTTTGTCACATTATCTTGCCACAAATTGCAAATTTTCTTTTGAATTTCGTGTTTCTTTATTCTCCATTGACTAACTTGTTATCTTATGAGTCATTTTATTTTTGTCATCAGATATACTGTGTGAGATATCTTTGCTTTTTCTGATAATTCATAGATATTTTGCTTACTGTTCCTGTATGTTTTCTACTCAAATTACACATTTTATTTGTAATATTTTCTGAGAAACCGTCCTGTCATCATGAACTTTCCCCTTTCTTTTCTTCTGTGTCCACACACGCGCATACATGTCCACGTGTTGATAGAGAAAATTGATGTTAAAGAAAATTTAAGATACCTTGATAATAGTGAAAATATCTGCTCAAACTGTTAGCCATCCAAAAACATTCTGTTTGACTCTTCTCCAACCTAAGTGTCTAACGTAGTAGTATCAATTTTCTCTAAACAAATCATTATAATTGGTTCAATACTTGTTTCATGCTTTCAGTTTTCCTTCAGTAAATGATAATATGAAAGATAATATTAAGTAACACAATATTACATCTGATTACTAATTAATATAAAAATTTCTGGACCTAGATGTCTAGGAGAGTCTAACATGGGAAACTTCCAAAAGCATGACAGAAAGGAAGATCCAAATGCATAACTAAATGGTAACTTTTGCATATATGTAATAGTCGATCAGCTAATTCAGTTTCTCTTTTGAGGAAACCCTGATCAAGGCTCTTCTTTGGAAGCATCAATTGTTTTTTAGATCATCATCATATTTTCTCATCAGTATAGGGTTTGACGCAGGCTTCATGTAAAATTTGACAATATTTTATGACCTGTTATGACGTTAACCCTCTCTTAATTAATGCAAAATTCCTTTTCATGGAATGTGTGGACAAGGGAGGGACTAACAAGTACATCCAAGATTCTAAAGGTTTACTTTAATGTCTTTTATGTCCTTCAGAATCATCAGAATTCAGACTTGAAGGGAATAGCTAGAGCCTGTTACCCTCTCGTATATGATCGACATTTGCATTTGTTATTTATCTTTTTATTTGGTAGAGGTTTTGATGGAAATCAAGAATTTTTTTTGTGAATGACTAGAGCATATAAATCTCTTTTATGTCCTTCTAGATTGGGAGGGATTTGTATAATCTGTCACCTATAAGATGCGGTTTCTTATTTCCTTTGGATTTAATTATCTAGTTTGATATGCATCTAAGATTCTAAAGTTGGTATAACTATCGTATCTTCCATTAACTTGACTTACATGTGTAGATGGTATGGTTCAAAGTCGCGGTCTCGACCGCCGACTCGATGGGCACCGTTCCGCAGCGGTCATGGCGTCGCGGCCCCGACTCAGGCGAGACGCCCGAAACTCTACATAGAGGGTTAAAAAAAATCTGAAAAAATCACGACAAATCTTAAAAATAATATAGCATCAAAATTGATGTATTACATGTCCAAAACATATCATTTAGCACACTAAATATGAAGATAATGTATAAATACATGCGTCGTGGTATTAAAATATCAAAGTAAATGTATAATTTAGTAAATTATATGAAATTAATTAAATTCAAATTAACTACTATTTTCACAAAAGTAAAGATTAGCTCTATCTTTTTAGTACAAATTTAAATTATATGAAATTTTGACTGGACTCGATTTTGACTCGGGACCGACTTGGCCTCGACTCGGGTGACTCGGCCGAGTCGGCCACAGTCAAGCAAAATAATGCAATAGGTTGACTTGTGGACCGGTCTCGGAGGCGGAACGGCCGAGTTTTTGAACCATGGTAGATAGTAGGTCAGCAAAACACATAACAACTTGCATGCGCTGTTTATAAACACTGATGGTGTTAGCAAACAACCCTAATAACTGACAGCTGATGAAGCATGTTTTAATTATTTTTACCATCTAATCATAATGTACAGACCTCACCCATGAACAAGTTCTTCTTTTGGCTGCTAATGGGGGTTCATGTCTTTCTCTAGACTATCAAAAATTAACATTTGAGTCTAATTTTGACATGACTTGGCTTGCTTACTGCAACAAGTTAAGAGTCATTCTAATGCCATACAAATTTTTAGATTTCAGATGGATGGGCATAAGTTATAATGTAAGTTGTGCAGCTCAGTACGTGATGGATAATGTTACTTCAAACCCTCCCCCTCCCCCTCCCCCTCTCACACACAGACACCACCAACAACAAATTAAAAAAAAAAAAAAGAATACGTGTGAGATCTCCATTGAATTATTTTGGGATTTTTATTTTAGGAACTTAAGGAAAAGTCTCTTTCCTTGCTGCCTACATATATTTCTCCCCTTTTTGAGCAACCTTGATGCCCAAGTCGTGTAAACTTGCTGGCTGTCTTAAGATGGTTGTGATCAAGTTTGACAAGGGATATGTAGGAACATCTAATCACAAATTTGTTCTGCTCCCGCTACCCACCTTATGTCCCTTAGGCCTAGATTTTAGCTTGCTTATGGTTGTCAGCAACATATGTTGAAGTGGTCTACCTGAACTTGGATGTTTTTGGATATTTGCGCTATCGTGGTGCTGACATGTTAGATCCTGCTCTATTCTTTTGAGCAATGCAAACATGTAAAGAACTGAACAATTTGACGTTATATTAGGACAAGTCTGTATGACAATCATGTTGAACGATGTTAAAAATGACTGCCAGGCGCTTAAGTAGACCACACAAGCATTTTGAGGCAGTGGCTGCTTCGCTTACGTCTGTTTAGTGGCTGTTTATTTGCACTCTTTTGTCTATGTAAATGCACACCATTATCTATCTTAAGTTTAGTGTTGGTGACATTATCAAAATTTGTGCTTTCTCATTTTCTTAAAGCTGTATACTACAATTAGGCCAGTAATGAGTGAACTTCGACTGATATGGGTGTGAAAATATCAAATCTAACTTAAACTCAAGCCTAAGGAGACTTTTTCTTCTTTCTGCTACATTCATTCCCAAGTCTCAACCTTGAAAGAGGTGGAGCAGTAGTGGCTGACAAACTTGAGAGCTTTAACCTTCAATGGCGAATTCCGGTTCGATGACCTTTAACAACTTCAACAAAACTTCAATCATACAAAGTTTGTTCTTTTTCTTTTGGTAGGGTTTTCTTTCTTATCTTCTTTATTTATTTATTTATTGTTCTAATTCTAATCTTCTTTTTTTTTTTTCACCTTTTTTATTTCCTATATTTTTCTCAGCATTCTTTGCATTTTGTGTTTTTCTTTCAAATTTTTTATTTTGCTCTTTTTCTGTCTGTTTTCTCTAGTTTTTCTCATTTTTTTCATAGTTTTGCTTCTCTTTCAATCTCTATCCGTACGATATATTTTTCTCAACTTTTTCCTAGGGTGTTATACAATTTTTGTGTTTTCTTTCAATTTTCTACTTATTTGAACTGTTTTATCTTTTTCTCAGTTTTTTGCCAAGTTTATTTTTTATATAAATAATTAATGCCGAAGAAAGGAAATATGTGAGATCACAAACGTTGACATATAACACTACACTTGAATGGTCTTTTAAGGCCCCTATTATCTCTACTTTTATAACCTAACTTTTTTTATTAGAATGCTACTTTGTTATTGACTCACGTTCGTGTCATGTCCATACACAATCTAGCCGTACATTTACAAATCTTTAACTAAGTTTGAAATCTAGCCATACATTTATATTCCTATCTCAAAAAAGAACGTTTGCGTTTATTATGGATCCCTATCTCAAAAAGGAATTTTGAATGACATTTATTAGAGAGAAAACAAGATACTTATCCCAAAAAAGAAGATGAATAGTCTTTTCTTATTCCATTCAACATTAGAATTCTCTGGAATTAGAGCCAAAAAACATGTAAAAAAGATAGAAAGAAATCCTTAATAAATTTTATTTTATACCAATTCTACTTTTGTTGCACATGCATAGCACGTGAAAGAAATATAGTTACTAACTAGTCACTCACAAGGAGCCACTTTAAGAAGTTTACGCCTTAAAAGTCTTCACTTATTTGTCTATAAGAGAGAAACATAGAAACAATTAGACCACTACTAATTAATTAAGTATTAAACAATAAGCAAAAATAGAGTCATATGGCTCACTAGAAGTCTACCAGGCTTTGCTGTTTGAGCAAGCGGCCAGCTTATATGGCTACTTCACTTGTTCTTTTCCCTGCTGTTAGAACACTGATGTCAAGCAATTGTAGTGTTTGTCCTAGTTCAAAGACCTAGTGCGGCATATCAAAGATGGATGTGTTACAACTATTATATTACTGTAACAGGGTTAAGCTCTAAAGATTGATCAGATTGTCTTCAAACATTAAAGAAAGTAGGGATTCTACCATTTAGTATGATGGGTGACTGGACAAAAAAAATGCTCATGCCTTGGTTAGCATATCTGCTGATTTGAGTAAGTAGATTACACAACATGGGATTAGGGAAATAGGAGAACATGGAGGACCTTACTATACGTGGCTGCAAGTTGTGCTTCTTGCATGCTATGTATTGATGAACTTGATCAACATCTAGGAGGATCGTTTATTATCTAAAATGATCTCCATCATGTTGTTATGCTCCTGCTTTCATTAAGAAGTAATGGCTAAATTTTGGGATCCCTAGATTGGATGAATCATGGAGAACTTTCCCGCACACAGGTTGACATAAGAAGGCTGAGGTCATATGTTAAAGGGCCTGTAAACATATAGTGAAATAGTCTTCGTGAGAGTTTTGTAAATTGTTCGGTGAGGGCTAGGTGTTAAGTGGAGATTGAGAGTTTGAAATCCTTCCGAAGAGATTGTGTATGACATGGACTACCAGCAAACCTTGTTCATCAATTGCAATGAGACAACTGTGTGAACCAAGTACTTTGCATAGTTTTGTCCATGGTTGTTTGGTGTCGTCTTGAGCTCGCCTTGTATACTTTGACCAGTTGGTATTCCATGATGGATAACATGTACACATCATGAGTGATGCATGGTTGCTCTCCACACAAAACAGCGAAGCTGCATATTGGCAAACACTTGAACTGGAGCTCATCAAATTCAGAACGGACTGATTCCTGTACCCAGAGGTTTCTTCTGTAATCCTAGTTTGATGTTTTGGCTGTTTTAAGAATCACAATATATAGGTAGGATATTACAAGCATGTAAAAAGAACCTAGGTGATCAAGGGCTTATGTACTTTGTTCTTATTGGTGGGAAGACCATGGCTTAAATGATGTAGCATAATTTTCTCCACAAGGTGCTGCCTAACTACACTAGTAACTGCAGTGGAAAGTGCACGTAGATAGGCGTCATGAAACCTATACACACTTTTAGAAGGCTTGGGAATAGGATGAAGATATAGTTTCCCATTTAGAATCTCTTCCATATTTGTTAGCTCCTTCCAGGGCAGTTTCAAACTAACTTAGTGGGGTGAAACGAAAGAGGGGGGTCTAAGAATTTTAGAAAAAGATGAGAGATGAGAGAAAATAATTAAAAATTACCTAATGAATAAATGAAAAGGCCTTTCACCTTCTCGGATCTCACGTGCTTCACAGTGCACGCTCTTCTCGATCTTGACCTCACGCCGCTTCACGCCGCACGCTCGAGCTTAGATTTACAGTTAGGGCTTCACACCCTGCCATGGGCGACACACCTCTCAAGGGGAAAAACCCCAAAATAATTTTTCTCAAAATTTTAGTCTATTTTTATTAAAAACAATGAAATTTTTAAATAAACTTACAACTTATTTAGTTCTCCCTCACAGTCAATATGGGACTAAAATAAAACATAAGAGTAAAAGAAACATAAGACTACTAAATAAAATAAATACATACTCAAAACAAAAAGAAGTTGACTCGATGTCCTCGACATTCTCGTCGGGTGGGAAGAACTCGATCTCGTCGAGTATACATGAGATAGTGGTGACTCGATACTAAATCTGAATTTGAAGCTGTTGTTGTTGATCTTACTGAAGATGTTACAGATGTGATTGCTAGAGATGTTGCTGGAGAGATTGCAGAGATCCTTTGGCTATTGAGGAGGTTGTTGTGGAGGGGATCGTTGAGATCTTTGACTATTGAGGATACTGTAGAGATCTTTGGCTGTTGTGGAGGAGATTGTAGAGATCTTTGGCTGTTATGAAGGAAATTGTTGAGATTTTTGGCTGTTGAGGAGGTTGTTGTGGAGGGATTTGATTTTTTGTGGCTTAGAGGGAGATTGGAGGTTGAGATTTTGATACGTGGGAGGAGATAAAAGAGGTTAGGATTTGGATTTTTTTTGAATTTTTGACTAAAGATATAAAAAAGAAAGTGAATGAAGTATTTAATTGCACCGACTCCTCACCAGATTACCAATTCATTTCAACACTCGCAGTGAATAGTTCAAACAAAATTGTACCGAATTCACACCGAGAATCTTTTGAGAAGAAACTTGTATTACAATTTAATTTTCATCACTCATTACTTTTTTTTCTAGCTATGCTCTGGTACCAAGTTGATGTGAAACGAAAGAGGAGGGTTTAAGGATTTTGGGAAAAGATGAGAGATGAAAAAATAACTAAAAATTACCTAATGAATGATGAAAAGGCCTTCCACTTTCCCAGATCTCACGCCGCTTCATATCGCATGCTCCTTGATCTTGATCTCACGTTGCTTCACGACGAACATTCGATTTTGGCTTTACAGCTTGGGCTTCACACTCTGCCATGCGTGGCACAACCCTTAAGGGGAAAAAACCCAGAATAATTTTTCTCAAAATTTTAGTCTATTTTTATTGAAAATAATGGAGTTTTTAAATAGAATTACAACTTATTCGGTTTCCTCTCCCAGTCAATGTAGGACTAAAATAAAATACAAGAGTAAAATAAACACAAGACTACTAAATAAAAGAAAATATAGAGTCAGATTCAGAAAAAAAGAAGCTGACTCGATGTCCCCATCACTTAGAGAACTGAAAGCAATACTTTCTTCTTATGTCTCTAATTTGTTCTTGTATTGGGTATTATGTTTAACCTTGGATTTAGTCCTTATAGGAGCTACTATATCAAATTTATTACCTATCATTGCCACCCTCTAATGCTATGCTATCTGTAGAGAAATAGAAAAATCGTAGAAGTAGATTGTATTATGATGAAAGAGAGTTAAAAGATATATATAGAGTACAAGAAGGGTATATGGGTAAAGATGAGTAACCACCCAATAACCCACATTTTAATAACTTAACACTCCCCCTCAAGCTGGAGCATAGATATCCAACATGCCCAGCTTGTTACAAAGATTAGAAAACACCTGAGGTGAGGCGGCTTTAGTAAGTAAATCAGCTAACTGCTTTGATGATGGTGTGAATTGGAACATAATTATCTTCTTGGTCTAAGCATCTCTGACAAAGTGACAATCGACTTCAATGTGTTTGGTCCTTTTATGAAACACTAGAATCTGGGCAATATAGATGGCAGACTGATTATCACAATGCATAGGCATGGGTCAGGTTGTTTGAAACTAAGCTCCATTAGTAAATTTTGTAACCATACTATCTCACATGTCATATGAGTCATAGCTCTATACTCAGTTTCATCACTTGAGCGAGACACATCTTGTTTCTTGCTTCTCCAGGTCACTAGATTTCCTCCAACAAAAGTGCAATAGCCAGTAGTAGACTTCATATCCCCTTGATCACCAGCATACCCTGAATTAGAGTATCCAGAAATGCGTACATGTTCATGTCTTCTATACACCAACCCTTTTCCTGGACAACTCTTGATGTAAGTTAGAATCTTTATCACGGCTAACCAGTGGGCTTCTTTGGATTGATGCATGAATCTACTCTAACTCCTACAGCAAAGGTTATATCTGTCCTACTCACTGTAAAATAGATTAGTTTCCTAATCAATCTCCTATATCTTCCTAGATCATCAAGTGTATGACTGTCATCAAACCATAAATCCACGTAGGTTTCCAATTGTTGTATTAGCAGGCTTGCATCCCAAAAAACTTGTTTCCTCCAGAAAGTCCAGAACATACTTTCACTGAGAAAGAATCACACTGTATTTCTGATGTGCAAATTCAATTCTCAGAAAGTATTTTGGACGTCCCATATTCTTGGTCACAAAATGACGCTTGAGATATATCTTAGTATCTACTATCTCAGCTGAGTCACTCTCAGTCAGCAGAATGTCATCAACGTAGACGGCCAGAAATACTATGCCAGATCTTGTGTACTGAACGAAGACATAATGATCTGAATGACATTAGCGAAAGCCAATACCATAAATAGTAAGACTGAACTTCTCAAATCACGCCCTTAGACTCTGCATGAGTCCATATATAATCTTCTTTAGACGGCAGACTTTAGTCTCCCCCTGAACAATATAACCTAGAGGTTGCTTCATATACACTTTCTCCTGAAGATCCCCATATAAGAAGGCATTCTTGACATCCAGTTAGAACAATGGTCATGAAAAGTTAATAGCAATAGAGAACAGAATTCTCATAGAGTTCATCCTGGCAATTGGCAAGAACTTCTTAAAATAGTCGATGTTATATGTCTGGGTATACTCTTTGGCCACGAGTCTGACCTTATATCTATTCACATAACCATCTGGGCGGTACTTTAGAGTAAATATAGCGACAACCAACAATCACCGCATCTGTTGGTGTTGAAATCAACTCCCAAGTTCCTCTAGAAGTAAGCTTTCATCTCCTCATCCATAACCTGTTTTCAGAAAGGTATCAATAAAGCCTCTGTATAAGACCTGGGTATAGACTCAGAAGACAAAGAGAGCAAACTGGCAAAAAGTAGGATTTAAGTGATCATAAGAGACGAAATTAGAAATAGGGTGATCAGTGCAAGACCGTTTACCTTTTTCGAAGGGCAATAGGAACATCAAGATCAGAGGGCGAAGCTGATGGCGGAGGGGTAGGACCGTCTACCGAAGAAGGAATTGCCGGAATAGGTTCGGAGGCAAGAATCTTCGGGCGATGAGTGTAGACATATCTGAAATCCCGCAATAGTTTTGATGCAGGTGGATCTTTAGTTTCTGCTGGGGGTACTGATAAAGAAACAGTAGAAGCATGTGTAGGTAATAACACAGACAGTGAAGGAGGAACATTTTCAGATACGGTGAGAGGAATCTGTGTAGAGAAATATGAAACAGACTCAAAGAATGTAACATCAGCAAACACTAAATACTTGGTGGATGGATTATAACACGGGAGTTCTAGAATACCTAACGAATACACACTTTATAGATCTAGGAGATAACTTATCTAGCCCAGGAGACCAGTTTTGAACAAAATAAGTGCATTCAAAAACACGAGTAATGGAGAAGGGGTTTTGTTAGCATAGAGACAAGAAAATAGAGATCTTTTATTGAGGACAGAAGAAGACATCCTATTAATTAGATAGCAAGCACTTAACACAGCATCAGACTATAAATATTTTAGAACACTCATATGAATCATTAAGATTCTAGCAAAATTCGAAATATATCTATGTTTTCTTTCGGTAACTCCATTTTGTTGGGATGTATGAGAACAAGAGTTCTGATGAATAATACCATTTTTGAAACAAAAAATAGATACATCCTTTACATACTCCAGGGAGCATAAGAATTGAAGTAGAAAATCAATTTTCTATTTCATTAAAGAAAGACTTAATAACACTGGACACTTCTGACCTTTTTTAGGAGATGCAACCACGTCATGCGAGAGAAGTCATTAACAAAGAGCAAAAAAAAAAATCTAAAACCCTTAATAGAGAGCATACGACTAGGACCCCAAATATCAGAGTGAACCAACTCAAAAAGAGAATTACTACGACTATTGACCCGATTCGGAAAGGTAGCACGATGATGCTTACCTAACTCACAAGACTCGCAACCTAAAGAAGAGATAGAGGACTCAACAGGAATAATAGACCGGATCTTTTGTAATGAAGGATGACCCAAGCGCCAGTGTCACAGTCAGACTAGGCTTATCTGCAACTAAGCCCGTAGGGGTGACTCGATCGTCCAAATAGTATATGCCTCCTCGTTCATACCCCGAACCAATCCCTTTCCCAGTCGATAGGTCTTGAAACACACAATGAGAAGGGAAAAATGTTATTTTGCAGTTATTTTGTTTAGTAAGCTGACTGATAGACAAGAAACTAACACGAAAACGTGGAACATAAAGGACATCAGTAAGGGACAAGGATGAAGTAGCCTGAACTACCCATTGCCTAGTACAAGTGAATGAATACCATCAACAATTTTAATAGTGGAGTGGGCAGTGGACATATTTAGGGAAACAAACTTTTGTGTAATACTTGTCATGTGGGATGAGGCTCCAGAGTCTAATATCCAGGGCCTTTAGAGGCAGTATAGGTGTGCATACCTGAAGCAGATGCATAAGTTGCTAAAAAATTGTTCTGGGATAACTCTAGCTGTCGAAGTCAATCATACTTCTTCTGTGTCAGTACAATTGTGAAAGATTCAGGAATAGTGGAGAAAGTGGATTAATAGTCCTGAGGAGTGCGACGTGGAGCAGAAGAGTCAGACTCAGATAGTTGTACTCACTCAGGTCGTCCAATTTTCTCTCAGCACTTCTCGGAGATGTGATTATTGCGTCGACAGTGCCTACATTACTGAGGACCTTGCTCAGAGGCACTCTGTCTGCCTCCATAAGGGTCACGTCTACCTCCAATATATCCACGTCCTCGTCCTCCAAAGTCGCGGCCACGACCACGACCATGTCCAAAAATCATGGCAGACTGCTTAATGGAAGGTGCAAAGGAAACATCAGCCCAGTAGATACTCGCATAACTCTTGAGAAAGTGACGGCCAACGTGAGAATACTATCTCCTCCCAGAATCTGACCCCGCACCTGAGATCGTAAAGTGAGTCAAGCCAGATAGAAACTTTGACACTGCAAGATCCTGACGATACCCTCTCAGAGTCGCTGCATTAGTAACAGACGACGGCTGATGCATCTCTAACTCATCAATCATACCTTTGACTTTACCATAGAACTCCGGTACAAATCTGTCTCTCTGTTTGAGCTCAAACAGGCGCTCATGAAATCTCGAACACCCTCGAGGGATTCTTCTTATTTTCATACATGATCTTCAGTGTATCTCACATGTCCTTAGCAGTAGGCAGGAATATGACATTACTACTAATCTTCTCCTTCAGGCTGTTAAGAAGCCATGTCATCACGGAATATTCTCTCCAGTAAGCCAAGTCACATACGTGGGATGGATGCTGTAGGAGGTGAGCCAGTTTGTTCTGAGCGCCAATGAATATGCGGAACGCCTTCGCCCATAAAAGGTAGTTGGAGTTATTTAACTTCACAGTAGTCCCCAACATTGTCTTGGGACAGAAGTTTCAACCATCGGAGAGGTCATGTGGAGGATGAACTCGTAGTCTCAGACATAATATTTAATCAGAGAAATCACTAAAAAAGAATAGCCAGTAGTAATAGTAAACATCTAGTAATGAAGAAATAAGCCACTCAGTTATTAGATAGAAGCGTAGATAGCCACATTAGCAATAAAGTAACAATGTATTAGCCAATAAGGAATTGTAGAACGTGTAGATAGTCAGAACAGATGAAATTTTTTTATCTTTATATAGTAAACAGATTAGATCTCACTAGATATAGTTTGTATACCAGTAAAAGAACTAGATCAGATTTAAAAATCTGATTTTTATGAAGACTGAGCACCTTGGAGGGAGGAACACTTTCTGGACCCTATAACCCAATTACCCTAGAAATAGATTCAATGCTCTTATTTCTCGAAGATCTTCAACTAGGATGGGCATGGCTTAGCCTTAGTGAAACCCGGCATCTAATATTGTCTTCAAGCACACACGAGTGAGATGTGCAAACAAGAAGAGATCAGAAATAAAAGAGCTTCTCTTGACTGGGAGAGCCCGTTGTACCCTAAGCCCTTGTGGTTGAGGTGTCAAGGTTTGATGTGATTCAATGGCAAAAAATAAAACATTTTCCTTTGATGATGGTCTGGTTTGCTTTAGATGTTTCTTGGAAGAGAAATTTTCTTATATCAAGATTTATGGCAGAAATTCCTCTCACATGTGCATGGTTCATTGCCCAGGTGTTTGCCGCCGAACAAGGTTTACATTAGGGGGTTGTTTGTTTCGCGTAAAAGGCCATAAAAGGTCATAATTTGTAAATGACTTACAGCCCAATTACATCTACAGTGTTTGTTTGGACCGTAATTCGTAAAAGACTTGCGCAACTCAACTACCACTCACTTGCAACCCAGTTATCACTTACTTGCAACACACTTACAGTTAATTTTGTGGTCATGCAAATTTGTATTATTTTTATATTAATATTAATTTTTTAATATTTAATATTTTTAGTATTTATTTGCAATATTTAAATTTTTTAAATCACCAAATAGTTAATTTTATGGTCAACTTTTTTCACTTACGACTTACACATTTTGACAACAAAACACCATAAAATACAATACACTTTCTCACTTGTAACTTTATATTACCAACCAAACACCGTAAAACTTATATGCATGTAACTCATTTACAACTGTAAAAGAGTTTATCAATTACGACTTACGAATTACGGCCAATTACGACAACCAAACAGACCCTAGGTTGATGGCCGGTTGCAAACATTTGTAGAACTTTCCAGATACAAGATTTTATCCCTTTGAGAATGGTCCTGACTTTCTTAAGAGTTTTGTTGGAAGAAAAAAAAAATCTTTCTACAACAAGGTTTAGGAGTAGTTCCTTGGCCAGGAATTTGACAGTGACCTGTAGAGGTTTAACAACAACCAATAAATTGTTCATGTTAGTTTAAGAGGGTTATATCCTCAACCATCATGTCAGTTTACAAATAATTGTTAAAACTTGGTCAATTATTAATTTCTCAACTTGTAATTGTGCTCCTTAATTGACCCCATTTTAATGGGACAAGGTGAGGACAATGGTATGACAATAATGATGAGTCCTTTACACGTGTCCCATGACAATGAAGATGGGAGTGTTTTATGTGTTTGTTTAAAAAAAATGATTATGTGATGTGTTTACATCCCTGTCGCATTACAACAAGGATATAAACTTATATACCCATATGCATGGAATGTTTGTTGATAAATATACGCATGTATTGTAGTAGTTTTATTTATATCATCATCATCATGTAGTTCATTGTGTTGCAAATTATAAAGCATGGACACGAATACAGGATACATGTACGACATGATCTAGACACGGGAATGCACTTAATTTTGAAAAACTAAGACACATGCACGATATTGATATGAAAAATATTATATGTATATATTTGTGTTTTTGAGTGTATCCACCATATACATAGATACACACATGTTATATGGATATGGGATAAAAATATAATATCATATATGTATAAAGAGAAAAATGTACCTAGTAGGTCTCCTTAAATTACAATCTAAGGAGGCGGCTTAAAACTCCCACAGCTCGATTTTTTTTAAACAATTTGACTGCACATTATCTTCATGTTATAAGATGTGCACATATAAAATCATGTGATTTGAAGTTTGTTTACTCTATTTTCTTTCGATTTAAACAGTAACGGTTTTTTAACAGTGGAACAAAATGGAACAGTTATATCAATGAGTAAACGAACTCCAAATCAGTTGATTTTTCATGTGTACATTTTAGAATATGAAGATGATAATGTGCGGTCGGATCTTGAAAAAAAATTGGGATGTTAGAGCTTTAAGCCATCTTTAAGATTGTAATCTAAGGAGACCTACGAGGAACACTTTACCCATGTATAAATATACAATAATAGTAACACTATACTTGTTTTGCACCTTAAGGTTCATTTTGTGTAACATGGATTTGTAAGATTACAACAGTAAAAAGAATGCAATTTCTTAAATATTATGAAATATTTGAGTCATATAAATCAATAACTATGTGAATGATCCTTGTCCAGAAACTAGACAAATTATAGAAATGCAATGCATCTACAAATAATACAGTCATAATTTTTCATTCAAATTAAATCTTTTTTGTTTAATTTTGTAGTTTTAGTCATGTCTGGGATATATTGCAAATTTTAGAATATGTTGGAAAAGTACTTGACCTGTCCCTGTCAAGTATCGGTTAAGTTTTAGAGTATCCAAGTATGAGAAAAGTATCTGACATGGGTAAGTCTCCTTCGACGAAGTACCATTGCTACTTAACCAACTAATGCACATCAGCCACACATGAGATCCTATAACACAGATATTTATGTGCACCACTTTGTGGCTGCAGTTCTGTATTAACTGGGAAGGTCCCAAGCGGAGGCAGTTTACGACAATATATTAATATTAATTGGACAGAATGGCTAAGGCACAAAGGTGCAAGCGCTGTTTCCTGGTTTTATACTGCCAAAAATATGGTAAAGCACAGTGAACCATATTTTGACGCAGGGATAAAATCTGTTAAAAGAATTCAAAATATGAAGGGCCCCAGGCATGTTTTTTGTTGGTTAGGATAAAAAGTCAATTTTCAATATTTCACAATTTGGAAGTTTCAAGATTCTAAATCCGCGAACATGCAGGCAAATGTCAGTATCTAGAGTACACACAGGTTGTTTGGTTGCAAAACATGTGGGGATAAAAAAGGAACACTAGGATGACTATAAAAGTTGAACACAAAACTAAATATTCTACTCAAAAGTAGAAATATTAAGAGAGCCCATGGTTTTAGGAACTTGAAGATTATCTTTAGCCAGTCCAATCAGTCGCTACATTGATAACACTTCAATTTCTCTTTTCAAATACCAGCTCAGCAGTAATTGCAATTATCTCCTGCATATCCAAATGCACCCAAAAGTTAAGAAGCCAGAAAAGAGGAGCCACATAAAAAAAGAGATGAAAAAGATTTTGGAAAATGTAGTGGTTAGAATGATCAAATGCAAGTGAAATCGTTGGAAGCTGCTGATCTCTGATTGCCACCATCATTTATGTTTAGCATCAAAATACTGATTATAATACGATCTTGTTGCTAACTAATGAGCTTGAGACCTATAAATATGCACGCATGGTCAGTATATATGATGAAGACAACTTTAGTTATCTTTTATTTTAGTTTTCTTTAGTTGTTTTTATTTAGCTTTGTTTATTTAGTACCACATTGGTTATGGTGAGAGATGTTCACTTGATGTAGGCCTATATTAGGCTAAGACTCTTATCGAGTTTTGTCGCTAACGAGATTGAGTTTATTAAACTTTTGCTTTGCATGTTGATTTACTTAGTTCTTTAAATCTTTTGTGAGTGAGTTGCAAAAGTGGGTGAGAGATCACTTGGGTAAGAGGCCCGAATCTAAATCTTCGTGTGCGATGCATGGAGTGGGTGAGCGATCACCTGAGTGAGATATCCGAATCAATTTTTATCCATTGCTATCTCAAAATTAGCAAATCCTAGGGTTTTTTCCCTTCTGTTCTACGTTAATTTTGGTATCAAAGCTAAAATTCTTGTTTTTCTCATAAAAAATCTATAGTTCATCTTCCCCGACCTGACTGCCCCCACCAAAACCCTAACCCTAGCTGCCAAAGCCTGTCACCAGCCTCCCTCGATCGGAGATCCAGCCCCGTCGCCACTTCGCAGCCGACAATTCCACGTAGATCTAACCCCGTTGCCGACTTCGACAATCTCAAACTTTGCCGTCGACAACCCCTCAGAGATCCAGTAATGCCCTTATCTTCAATCCAAATCTCGACAACCCGCCCTCTGCCACCACCTTGCACCGTCGACAACCCTCGTCATCGACACCAACCTCTTCATCTCCACCGCCACTTGCACCGTCTTTAGCTCAACCTGCCACCGCCGCCACCGTGTTCCAGATCTCGTTGACATGTCGCCATCGTGTTCCAGATCTCCTTGTTGACAATTTGCCACCATCGTGCTCTAGATCTCCTCGCACGATCTGATCTCATTGAGACCTTGCTGTCGACGACACCTTACCTCCTCATCGTCGACTTCGCCACAACCCTGTCACCACGCCGATGACCTCATCACCATCTCTGGCACTTCGGAATCCCTCGCTGACTGCGAGTCCACTGTTGCGACCCCGATCAAGTCGTGTTGCTACCTCGTCTTCTTCCCATATGTAATGATAGCAGCTCGGTTTGCTTTGGGTTTCACTACCCGGACCCGATCCAGTTGCTGAACTCAATACAACCCGAATCTGTCTCACGTCATCCCAACTGAGCCGACCCGACCCGAAGCAGCTTTGCAGAACAGTTGCACGTTTTGAGCCCAATTCGAGCCGTTTTCGAAGTATTCTTCCAGTCACATCCAACATGTGTTGTTGTTTCAGGACTTCCGTGTGTGATTTTCAGCTCTCGGTTGTGGGTAATCCTCCAAGGAATCTTACAGAATTTTACGTTTGGGCGTGAACTACTCACTTCTCAGGTGAAATCTAACTGGAACTGAATTTCGATTGCTGAATTGTTTGCAAATAGTATGGGACTGCACTAATTTGTTAGCGGCATTGAGATTTGCTTCTCTCAAGTGGTTTGCATCTTTATTTGCTATTTCATCATTTTAGAATTCCATTTCTTTGCCTTTAGAATTTGAGCCTTTTAGGCGATTTTAATTTTTATCATTTAGTGCATGTTTTTTAGTTTTGTTCTGAGTGTAGAATTTTGCATTACATCTGCTTGTTTGTGTGACTCTGCATTTGTGTCCTAGATTGGTATATGTTTCCTAACGAAGTCGTATAAGCCACAACATGAATAATGAATATAGGACTTGCACTAGAAGTGTCTAAGTGAATAGTCTTGCGCACGATTGGCGTGCCATTAAGAAATGTAATTACTCGTAAATTTAGGTTAGAATATCCAAATTTTGATGATTACCCTGATCCTCGTGTTTTTAGTGAGTGGCTAGTCGATATAGACTGTTATAGATGTCTGATGTGTGTAAGGTTTGATTTACTAGGTTGAGACTAGTAGGGTCAGAATTTATTGAACTTCGATAAAGACAGCACGTGGAAGACAGCGAAAGAATCCTTTAGAGTCGTGTTAAGAGATGAAAGACAAGCTTAAGGAGAAGTACCCCCCCCCCCCCCCGACGTTTTATAGGAACCATCTCTTAGATAAGTTATAAAACCTCCGTCCAGGTAATATGTCTGTTCGGAATTACACAGCCAAATTGGATAACTTAACCTTTCGTTGTGACGTGAGAGATGATCGTTCTTAGATCATATCTAGGTTTTATTCAGGTTTGAGGACTGATGTAAGACGTGCTATGATTACTAGCTCTTACCATGTGGACTCCGTTGAAGACACCTTTCCTTTAGCTTTAGAGGTAGAATTGTCTTTCAAAGAGATTCATTTTCAAAGCCAAGGAGCAGTGTTCTAAATACGAGGAATATGGACATTATGATTAACAGTGTATCTCGAAGAGTCAACATGTTAATATTGTACTTAGTGATGATGTTGACAACTCGAGAGTTGTTGGATGTCTATGTTCCTTCCGAGATTGCTAGTGTTGATGAGGACCCATTAGTTGATTCTAGTGTCCCGATTCTTGATGAGGACCCATTAGTTGATTCTAGTGTCCCGATTCTTGATGAGGTCCATGCTTTTTCTGAAGGTATTAGTGATGTTATGGGCGCGTTAGTGGAGTTTAGTTCACCAATACCTAATGATATGTGTTCATGAGGATGATACTAGTGAGTCTGATGCATTGCATTTGCCTATTGCACATGATATTCCTAGAAAGATACAATTTGCAATGAACACTATAACTTTGTTGCATATCCACAGAGTATTTTACAGGAATTTGCAGTTAATAATGAGGTAATGGTTACAATTCACTTTAAGAGGTTTCCTTCAGAAATTGAGAGGACGTTACATGCTCGACGTATATGATCCTATAGAGTTCTAAGAAAGAATACTTTCATTACCTATGAGTTGGATATCTCGTGAGATCCTGATATTAGTCCAGTTTTCAGTGGGGAGGATTCGACTCTGTCTGATGTGTGTGCCTTTCTAGATCTGCCACGATTGTAGCTAATCCGTCACAGAAGCCAGTTCCACTTCCAACCACTTTGAATCAGAGTTGATGCACGACTGTCGGTTTCACGACCACTATCATTGCCCGATTGAGATGCTTCATGCGAGGAGATTGTTCCGTTCAACTTGGACATGCTCGACGTTTGTTATCTCTGCATTCACCGGAGATGAATGCTTTCAAGCCAGCCGGGGAGAATGATGAGACATCTTCAGTTATCTTTTATTTAGTTTTCTTTATTTGTTTTATTTAGTTTTGTTTATTTAGTACCACATTGGTTGTGATGGGAGTCCACTTGATATAGGCCCATATAAGGCCAAGGCTCTTGTTCGAGTTTTGTAGCTAATGAGATTTGAGTTTATTAAATTTTCTTGTTAATTTGCTTAGCTCTTTAAATATTTTGTTAGTGAGTTGCAAAAATGGGTGAGAGATTACCCGGGTGAGGTCCGAATCTAAATCTTCGTGTGTGATGCATGCAGGGGAAGAGCAATTACCTGGGTGAGAGATCTGTATCAATCTTTATTCATCGTTATCTCCAAAATATCAAACCCTAGTTTTCTTCCCCTCCGTTCTGCATCGATATAATTTGAGAGAAACTTCTTTAGTACAATACTTCAATCTATCACCGAATTTTCTTTCAGAATACATGATATATGTATGGTAGTCTTTGATAATCAAATGATGATCTCTGCTTTCCCTCATTTCATTTTGTTCTCCCCTTGTGTTTTTTTCTCTTTTCTGTCGACTCCTTTTTATTTCTTAAACTCTGTAATTGCAATGCTTGCACATAAAGAGATCTTTTAGAATAACGAGAGACCCAAAACAGTATGAATCATATGAAATGATTTGATTTCAAAAGCAATTGATTTTAGTGGTGCTGATGTTACTTCTGGTTGTCTTTTAATCATTTCCTTTATTTAATCTTAAACTAGAATATGACAGGTTCATCACTCATAAGTCATAAGCGTCAAATTTGGGCTATAGGTTTCTGCATCATGACGAGGCATTTGGAAATTTCTCTGGATGATTAAATATTTAGTTTCTCACTCATTTTTTTATGTCATGCACAGAAGATTGGGTGCACATATGCTTCATCTCTACCTATTCTGTTAGTCCTTCATTTAACACTGAACTTGTATAAAGTATGAGATTAACTGCCAGAGGGAGTGAATATTGCTGCTTGGTCTATTGATTGCAGATATCGGAGGTGGTAAATAGCATGAAAGATCTAATTGATTATAGCAGAGAAACAGGGACCGGGC
Source organism: Agave tequilana (assembly GCA_038442645.1). NCBI lineage: Eukaryota > Viridiplantae > Streptophyta > Magnoliopsida > Asparagales > Asparagaceae > Agave > Agave tequilana. The sequence continues at coordinate 154,458 of JAVJIF010003532.1, forward strand.
CTATGGGTAAAAATTTTCGATCTATTTATTTGTTGCTTGACATGCAAATTAAAGAATTCATTGCAGTTTCTTGTTGATTCTTTAATTTGTCTCGATTCTGGTTAATTTTTCTTGGGAATATTTTAATTTTGCCAAGTACCACAATGGAGATTTACCTCATTATTTAGTTGTTCTTATAATTTTACATTTCCATTAAGTGCATGTCTTTTTTCTTTTTTCTGTTACAGATAGCCTGATCAACTTCCCTCGAAGGAATTCCAGTTCAGGACTCCAACCCCAACAAGAAGCCCAACAACCTGAGGGGCAACATCAAACGGTCACACAGAACTCAAATAGAAATGACCAGAACTCTGCTCAGCCAACCATCATGCAGCTTGCTTCCAGCACCAATGGTGTAGGCAGCGTGAATAACTCCGTCAATGGTCGATCATCTGCTTCACCATGTACAACCACCTTTGCCGGCCTTCTCCACCACCAGAACTCGATCAATTCCAGACAAGAGAGCCAACTGGGCAGCGTGAACGGTAGCAACACACCACAAATACCATCAACCAGCTCATCCAGTTCACTGCCACAGTCCCAACCTAATCCATCTTCCCCTTTCTCTCCACCTACACCACCCACATCTAACAACAGTACACTTCCTACCTCCCATAACGCTACTACCCACATGAATTCTGTCAGTTCCCCTGCCAGTATGTCTGGAATGCAACAACAGCAGCCAGCACAAGCTCACGAGCCCGACCCGTCTGACTCACAAAGTTCAGTGCAGCAAATCATTCAAAAGATGATGATGTCTTCACCATTGAATGGGTCCGAGTTCTATAGGGAATGAGATGAAGGGTATGAATGGAATTGCTCCTACTATGAATGGAGGTATGGCTAACAGTCCTAGCATGGTGGTGGCATGGGGTTCGGGAACATGGGTGGGGTTGGTCCGTTTGCTACTGTGAGTGGCCTAAGAGCCGCGATGGTGAACAGTGCAATGGGCATGAATGGTAGGGTTGGAATGAATCACATGTCACAGGATTTAATGGGCATGAACCCATCATCAACAACAACAGGATATGGGAAACCGGGTAATGGATGGCTTGGACCAGTGAACAACTTCAACAATCTTCATTTTGATGGAAACCGTCACCCTAACTGGTGGAATTTCTCCGTATTGTATTCCTCTTGGAAGAACTGATTGTTTGAGCAACATTGCAAATTACCTGCAAACATGCTTGATATTGGAATGAGAAACTCCTGCTCCGCGTCAAAGGTGACTCTGGATTGGGAGCTCTTCTCCACCTCTGTACTGATTTATCAGAAAGGAATCTGGGACTTGTATGCTTGTTTCATGCCTTGCTACTGAGTGCTGGCTGTTTTATAGAAGGCTGCTGCTCTGAAACTAAAATTTTCCACGGTGAAGTAGTAGTTCCTTGTGAAAGCTCAGTTCCAGAGAACAGTTAATCTAGTACAGAAGGACGAGGACAACCTTCGGCGGCCAACGGGTCCTTGCGCCTATATTGTACACCAGAATGAAAGCTCAGCGCAGAGAGACGATTTACTTCGGGATGAACAATGTGATGATGGTAAATACATCCTTACTAGGATTTTTTGTAAACCAACTTGCTCTAGCATTTTCCCCCTCTTTCTTATTATTTATTTTGCTAGTTGAATTTTCTCATTCTGATTGCTGTGAATCAAATGTGCCATGGTGCCTGTGTATATGTCTGTTATGTCTGTTATCAGGTTTTATTGATATGATGGTTGTAGGTTGAAAGTATTGAGAAGGCTGCATGAACAACATGAACTATGGACTTAAAATGTGTGCCATTATCTTGAACTTGAATATATACAGATGACCTTGAAAGTAAAATAGCCATTTATTACTGTGTATATTTGTCCAAGTTGTAGTAGTTGGTTTTCTTGCATTTTTATGTCTTATGGTTTTAGGGTCTATTTCTTGAGGAAAATGGTGAGTGCAACAAAGTATCAAATTTCAATAGGCATTGATCCATAGGATATTAACAAACAGTGCTCGAAGCACCTATACAGATCACTGATGTGCATGCCATTGCCCATCACACTTCCACATACTTGTCAATTGTAGCACTCAAAGCACTCTTTTTCACTGCACCTGAGCCATGACACTCTCTTGTTTCTTTCCGTTCTTGAAGATGAGCACCGTTGGTATGCTCTGGATGCCGTACTTGCTCGCTCTTCAGGGAGTCGTCGGTGTTGATCTTGAAGCAGGCTATCTTCCCGGCGTACTCCTTTGCCAGCTCGTCCATCCCGGCGCCACCATCTTGCATGGCCCGCACGACGGCGCCCAGAACTCGACCAGCGCGGGATCTCGCTCCCGAGGAATGAGCTCGTCCCAGCTGTCGTCGGTCACCTCTACCACTGTTCAAGTCACCTATTATTCAGAGAGAGAAGAAGAGAGTCATTGTGGGCGTAGATGTAGTGTGTTACCTTCATTCACTATGTTGGTTGCTCGGCAAGTGACGCTGGTTCTTCCTCGGCCGGAGCGGCCGAGGGAGGGAAGGGGATGGATGAAGAGGAGAAGGGGAGGATAATGTTCTCCTTGGTCTCTGTTTGTAGCCAAATTGAGCTTTTCTCCCTCAGGATGCAAGAAGCTCTTGGTTGAGGGAAGAAGCAGCAGGAGCAGTGCTGGAGGTTGGAAGCTGCAGGCTTCTAGTGCCATTGTAGTTGTGATTTTGCT
>JAVJIF010003533.1:0-50000 GCA_038442645.1 Agave tequilana
ATGATCCACTACACAATCATAAAGATATATCTATGTTTTGTCATTAAGCATATAACTTGGTTTTGGTTAAAGATGTGTATAATAGAAATACCAAAAACCAAAGTAGATATTTGTCACAAAGAAAAAACCTTTTTTAAAAATAAAAATTCTTTTCTAAGACATAGAAATCTTTATGAAAGCAATCCTATCAAGAGTTCTATCAAGAGTGTGTGTGTGATATAACTTGAGCAATACACCAATCTATTCTATCCTTTACATTTTTATCTAAAACAAATAAAAATCTTATACCTAGACACAAGTCTTCAACTTCTTGAAGTCTTCCCTGAAGGCTTCTCATCTTCTTGACTTGGTCCAAGCTTGATCCAAAGCTCCTTGGATCACCCCGTGCTAGCTCCAAATCTTGACATTTAATCCTTTGTTGAGATTTGCACCTACTAAGATCTTGATAAAGAATCTGTCACTAATTAAACAAGATCATTAGCAAATATAAACTACATGAGTTGATTATCACCTATTCACCACCCTCTAGGTGATTTACAGCTTTCTCACCCGGTGCCCTAAGACCGTTTGATTTGAAGGTCATCGATTAAAGGCTCGTTGCATAGGCATATTAGAAAGCCTAATAGAACTAAGGAATAATATCACCAAAAATAAAAAAGAAAGAAATGAAAATAAGGCAAAGAGTTAGAGTTAAAGAACCCCGAGTCAAAATTTCACGATCACAAAGTGCATCTGACTTAGGACAGTTTGACTTCATGCCTTGGATGATAACAAGTTTTTGAATTAAGACTAAGCTTAAGAATGAAAATTTTAATTTTCCTATAACTTATAGATTACTTGAACTCTTATAATAATACTTCAAATATTTCTTTCTCAAATGTGTTTTCAAAATACTAACACTTTTCTCTTTCTTTATGAATTTTTGTGGGTGCAATCCATTGAAAACCCTCACGAGATAAAACTTGTTCTCTAGGGGAACCTAGAGGTTTAAACGACTTATTGCACATGCTCAATGCAATCGTATGACCTTCGAAAGTGGTCTAATAATTTTGGTTTAGTTTGTTGTTTTGTCAAGGACTAGCAAAAGATAGGTATGGGGGTGTGATCGGTTGCTGATATTGCATATTCATTGTCACATTCTCATACTTATTATATAATAAACTATGCCTTAATTCTAATTATTGTCTAATTTATATGCAGGCCCATTGCTAAAGGAAAGAAAGAGAAACGAGCCAAAGGCCCATCAAAATTCTGATTTAATTCAGAATTAATTCGAAATCAGAAAATTAGGGTAGATCATGGAAAATTAGAGAAGTTAAAAATCGGTTAAAATAAATCTTTCAAAATCAATTAGTTAAAACTAAAGATCAAAGGCAGTTTCATCAAATCAGGAGCTGAAATGGGAAATCCAGAACCAGATAACGACAAATCACTAAATGAGGAGCTGTACTCCCCGAGTGTGGCCAGGTGGCCACACCCAAGCCGCGGAAAGGAGCAAATGCTTCCCCAACTGAATCAACAAAGCCAAAAACGCGGCCAAGGCCCCGTTTCTGCAGCTTCGTTGATTCAGTTGGGGGAGCGTTTGCTCCTAAACACTCCCCAATCTTCATACTCTCCTCCCCATTATGTTTTTCCTATAAATACTGGGTTGTTCAGAGACCAGAGGGACGATCAAATAGAAGTAGAATTTAGGTTATTCTGTAGTTTGTAACTTAGATTTTTAGTTTTCTTTTATGTAATTTGTATTTTTTTATGTAACTGAGAGGAGAGGAGATTTTCATAGAGGAATGAGAATAAGCTTGTACTGAGGGTGACACCAGTGTAAGTAATCTTTTCTTTCATTGTTACTTGAATCGAATCGAAGTTTTCTTTTCTTTTCTATTCTTATTTTTGTTTGCTTCCCTCTTCCATGTTTTGTGAATCAAAATGACTCAGATAGCCTCGAAGTTGCTTTGTCCTTGCAAGTGTCGTTGATGGCTTATGGTGGATATATTCCATTTCTATGGTAATATAGCTTGCCCCTTCATTTCATAGTGTAAATCGGGAATGGAGAAGATCTTATTTGTCATACTTCGCTCGCCTTCAAATAAAGGTACATCGTCAATACGGGTCAAAGGTAAGCAGGCACCAAAGAGGTAAGTAAGTAATTTTTAGGTATAACTTTCTTTCTTTCTTTTTAACTTTTAGTTTAGATCACCAACACCACAATCTCCCAACTCTTTATCACTCTTTTCAATTTCTTTGTATATATCCATTTTCTATTTTCTCTACCTTCTCAATCTACCACTTTCTTCCTAACTTAACTTTAACCTATTTTTCTTTTCTTTTAATGAACTAAAAGAAGATCTTTAATCATGACTGTGACTTAAAAGAGAACTTGCTAAAAATATTCCATCGTTAGACCCTCCTTGTGGATCACGACCCTCATAACCACTGGCTATAGCGATAGTATTGACTACTTGCACATTCTATTTTAAAGTTTTGAAATTCCGTATTCTTGTGTTCAGGTAAAAACTCAATCATGAAGTCAAAAGATGAAGCTTTTGACAAGTTCATTGAGTTTCGGACTCAAGTGAAGAAGCAACTTAGGCGTCCAGTAAAGAAGCTCAGATGCGATAAAGGTGGCGAGTACCGGTCGAAGTTAGTTGAATCATTGTACTCCTTACTCCTTGCAGTCCAATGAAATTGCAGAAAAGAAGAACCACACACTTTCTGAGATGGTAAACTTAAGATTGATTACATCAAGTTTACCTACCTGCTATTGGGGAGAGGTGTTGCTAATGGCTAACTGGATCCTGAACCGTGTACCTTACTCCAAATAGATACTACTCCACATCAGCTGTAGTTGGGATATCTAGCTTCTCTAGATAATTTCAAAGTATTAGAGTATCTTGTCTACATCCAGATACAGATATCAGGAGGCCAAAGCTTGGTTCTAAAGCAAACAAATATGTTTTCTTGATTTTGCTGAAGATAGTGATGTCTGTAGATTTATGGATCTTGTCACCAACTCCATCATAGAAGCTCAGGATGTAGAGTTCTTTGAGAATAAGTTTATCAAGGATAAAGGCTTATCCCTCAATGATGTACCAGAAAATGCTGAAAAGTCTACTGCACAAAATGAATTAGTCTCTCCAAAAGTTGAAGGTATTAAAACTGAAGAAGAAACTCTAGAAGTTGTAGAACCACCTTCCAATTGCATCAGAAAGTAGGACTTTAGAGATGACTTCATCACCTACAATGTAAAAGGACACCCACAAAATTTCCAAGAAGCAATGTAGTCCAAATATGTTCTTCTCTAAAAGGAAGCCATAGAAGAAGAAAAGAACTTTTTGATACAGAATCGCACTTGAGAATTGGTGGATGTGCTAAAAGGTGTAAAGTCTATCAGCTGCAAGAGAAAATTCAAGGCGAGACTGGTGGCAAAAGGCTTCTCTCTGAAAGCAATTATTAACTTTTTCGATATTTATGTACCAATTTGTAGAATTACTACCATCAGGGTGTTGATTGCATGGGCGACAACCAAAAATGTAATATCCCTAACTGATAATACTATATTTCTACTTTTAATAATTTATATAGATTTGTTTAAACATTGATATTATTAATTAATCTATTTTATACATGGTATAAATACTTGTATATACATGTTATTTGTATATGTTCTTATTTGCATTTATACAAGTATATGTATGTATTATATTTTATACATTATTGTTAGCATTACTACTATTATAATTATGATATTGTTCGTATATTCCTATTTGATCTATTAACCCAATAAATAACTCATCCTATATAAATCATCTTCTCCTAACCTAAACCCAATACCCTTATACCCATTAACCCAAACCCTATTTCATCCACTATATCACCTATTCTTAACTTTAAACCTAATCAAAACCTTAATCTATTTTCTCCTCCTTCCTACTCATAGCCGCCCCTTGCAGATTCCCTGGCGCACCACCTCCTCCGTGCCGTACCAGCCCTCGGCAACTCCCATCCTCTCCCTTTGCCGTGACGACCATCATATCCCCTTGCATCATCATCATTATTAATCTACAGCCTACGCACCTCATCCTTCATCGACATGTTCACCGCTCTCCGCCAAGCACACTGACCTGTCGAGACACCCATGTGTGCCCCCACCTCCATGCACTCCTCCTTGCCAAGCTCCTGGCACAACATGAAGCACAGTTACCCAGGCCTACCAGCAGTCGCCTCCTACCTAAATCCTCCATCATATCCTCCATCTTGGCCGGCAACACAACCAACATCCCATTGGCGCCCACGTCCTTCAGCCCAGATCTCTCGCCGAGCCTTCACCCCCATCTTCTCCTTCTTCTTACTTCCACCATGGCGTATCCCCTCATCGGCAACCACGAGAGCACCCCGGCAACCCCTCAAAGATGTCGACCCCCTTCGTGCCCTCTGCTAGGACCGTCAGCACCCCTTCCATGGCCACGCTCCTCCCATTCGTGAGCTCTTTCCCTCCCTCTTTCCATTTTTTCTCTCTTTAATTATATATATGTGTGTTTTAATTAATGTGTATGCATGAATGTGTGTAGTGTGTGTTAGAATAATAATGTGTGTGTTTATATGAATGATGTGTTTGTGTATTAGAGTTTAAGTGTGTATACTTCAATGGATGTGTGTGAGTGCATGAGGGTGTGTGGGAATGTATATATAATGTGTAAATATGTATAATTGTGTGTATAATTGTATGTATGGGTGTATATGTGTAGGGATGTATGTTCTTATGAGTTCATATGTTTGGATGTGTGTTGCAGTGATTACGGACCCGTTTGGAGAGATCCGGACCCATTACAGAAGATTCAGATTTCTGCCCGTTATGGACCCGATACACTGGCGATTCAATGACCGACAAACGAGATGATCTGAAGATCCGTATCAGTTCATGCAGTGAAGACCAGATGGCAATTCAGATCAAAACCGTGTCATTTTATGTGACTATTTGTTCTTATGTATTTTCCTATTTACTGCTGTCAGTATGGGTCCATGTATTTATTCGCATTATTTCATATCAATGTCTGATATATTTTACTAGTATGATTATTGCGTATTACTTCATGAGTCATCAGTGAGCATTTATCTTATTTATTTAGTTGAAAAGAGCGTTTATCAGCATTATTCCATGTGAAAAGGATTACTACTTTTGATTCAAGACTAGTTGTAGTATACCTTAGACTGTAATTTGGATTGATCTTGAGATTGGCCTGGTTTATGTTAGTGGTTAAATAGTATATTTAATTGAGGTATCTATCGGACATTGTTTGGTGATAATTTTGGGGAATTGGAACTTGCATAATAATTATCTATTGATTGATTGGTGAGTCGATGAGAGATAGATTGTCAAATATCAGTTTCTTTATGCTTGTGGTATTTAGAGTTACTTGGTAGTTCTTGATGTTACTTATTTATAGTGAGCATCAGAATATATGGACTTTGTATTTTGATATTGAGATATTAGACCTATGCCATTTCATGTGTATCCATTTCAGATTCAGATTTAGTTGTGATAAATTTAAGGATGTAAATGGATTGATCTTTAGATTGAGTGGATTTGTATATGGCATTATTTAGAGTTAGAATTGATCTGGGACTTATATTTTTTTCTCAGACCTTAATCAGCATATAGATGAGATTGATTTTGTTAGATTATCATCAGGTGTTGTGCGTATATTTTACCTCTGATATTGACGTGTAACATGATCTTGGTTTTGGCTTATTCAAGCAAGAATTTTCAGATTTACCCTGATTACATTAATTGAATATTGATGACCTTATTGATGTTAATTACTAGATGTAGAGACAATCTAGATTTCATATTGATCGAGGATATTACACTTCTTAGTTATGATCTTGATTGGAATGGATAACGATGATCGGTTAGATGTGGTAGAGCATACATTTATTTCAGCTTGTTGAGACTTAGATACACCAGTGACTTAGAGGGTGGATATGTCGATGACTTTGAGGATTATAGTTGATTGAATATTTTGTCCTGCATTATTCTATTCATGCCTGCATGTCATTACTCATTCTGAACATCATGATACCACTTGAAAAACTTGACCGACTATACATGATATTTACTTGATAACTATATTGTCCATGTTGCCATAGTTGTTGAAAAATATTATTACATGGTAACAATAGCCTTCTGTTTTATACTTGTTACATATCTTCTGATACTAGTATCCTGATCACACTGTTAACATTATTACTGTGACTATCACCGAGCTATCTCAGTGACCTAGGTAATATGTACATTAGTCAATCTTGATAAACTAATAACATGATATTAAATAACTTATACTGGGAATGGGAAAATTGATAGAAGAGACAACTTCTGTATTTTGGGTGGACCTAGGATATAGGTTATGCAGCTGAAAGAGGGTTACACTATAGGGTTCTCGTGGGGTGACTTACACTACGTCCTATTCATGTTCTTTTTCCTGATATACATGTTATACATGTTACCTGACTTATTATACATGTTACCCGACTACCTTGTGGTACGGCCTAGTTCAAGACCAGGAGTCTGGGCCGTAGTCCCGGGTATGTACGGGACGCACTTAAAATACAGATAATATCTCCTACCAATCAATTTCAATAACATAAGACTTCGATTGGCACGTGTGATAGGCGTAGTATGGAATGAGTCAATTACATGCAACAATCGGTGTTCACTGACACAATTAATAACAAAACTAAATCATACATTGATATTGTTATGTACATGTCATGATAGACACCTGACTGTACACATGACTTGATTGGACATCTGATTCTATTACTGACTGTCCTTATTACTATCCATTCATGTTTGCATTTTATTTTGTCTTATTCTAGTATATATTTTCATTGTATGCTCACACATTAAAGGCATATGCACCTTCCTTTTTATTTTATACACTCATTGGGTCGCTTTCTGACGATCTTAGATTTGTACGTCCAGATTGAATTTTTACTTCTTCAGGTGTTGATGAGCTCGTACGCTTCGCGAGGACCCGAAGTTTTTCCTATTTGATTCTGGTATTCTTGCTTCTCTTTTATCCAGGTTATTTCCTAATTCTCTCTATATCACATCCAGTTGTCATGTCTTTATTATTTCTTATGATATCATGTGTGCATATCTATATATAGTATTATAGTGATATTAATTTATAATAGTTATTTTTTATAACTTGTTCAGGTTACTTTAAGCTTAGCGTGTATACGTGGGGTATTTCCCTCGCGTATATATGTAGCCGACTCTCGCGGCAACTCTGTTTTCACGTATTTTAGGAAGCGGTACGAAACAGGGTTTTCTTCATACCAAAGCTAGATTCGACATAAAAGAGGACCTAGTTCATACATGTGACCTGACACATATTATATTTACACTATAATAAACATATACTATTCACACGATGATATTGAGTCCACTTGAGAATTGATCGTCCTCCCTTTGGATATCTATCCCTTTGATCTGTTGATATCCCTAATTTCAACTCTTCTTTTAGAGTAATCTTCGTTCCATTTTGATTCTTATTCTTCTTCCCGATTCTATTTCCCTCATTTTGTCTCCTGAGTTTGATCATCCATGTTGAAGTCGGTAGCAAAAATCAGAGCGCACAGAGAAAGCACGGTGGACCCATGATGCAATGAGAAGTGACGTGAAAGTTTTATCTTTTCTTTTAACTTGATTTTTATCATTCTCTGCCTTGCTTTATCGAAATTTCGAGGAAGAAATTTTTATAAGATGGATGGAATGTAATATCCCTACCTGATAATACTATAATTCTACTTTTAATAATTTATTAAGATTTATTTAACATTAATATTATTAATTAATCTATTTTATACATGGTATAAATACATGTATATACATATTATGTGTAATGTTCTTGATTTGCATTTATATAAGTATATGTATGTATTATATTTTATACATTATTATTAGCATTACTATTATTATTATGATATTGTTGGTATTATTCCTATTTGATCTTTTTTTTCAACCCATTATCTATAACCCAATATATAACCCATCCTTTATAAATCATCTTCTCCTAATCTAAATCAAATATCCTTAAACCCATTAGCCCAAACCCCATTTCATCCACTATATAATCACTTATTCTTAACCTTAAACTTAATCAAAACCCTAATCTATTTTCTCCTCCTTCCCACTCACAGCCACCCCTTGCAGATCCCCTGACCGCACCACCGCATCCTCTGACTCCCCTCTATATTGCACTAGCCATCATCAACTCTCATCCTCTCCCCTTGTCGGGGCCACCATCACAGCCCCTTGCATTATCATCACCAATTTACAGCCTCCGCATCTCATCCTTCATCGCCGTGTGATCTGCTCTCCACCAAGCTCACTGGCCTGCCGAGACACCTATGTGTGCCCCCCCACCTCTATGCACTCCTCCTTGCCAAAGCGACCTGCACACAGCCTGAAGCACACTCACCCAGGCCCACCAGCAGTCACCCCTCCCCAAATCCTCTGCCATATCCTCCATCTTTGTCGGTAACACAACGGACATCCCGTTGGAGCACACCTCCTCCAACCTGGTCGAGCCCAGGCTGAGCCTTCACCCCCCATCTTCTCTTTCTTCTTGCTTACACCACGGTGTATCCCCTCATCGGCAACCGCGAGAGTACCTCGGCAACCACTTGGAGCCGTCGACCCCCTCTGCGCTCTCTGCCATAACCGCCGCCACGCCTTCCATGGCTACGCTTCTCCCATGCATGAGCTCTTTCCCTCCCTCTTTCCATTCTTTCTCCCTTAAATTATATGTATGTGTTTTAATTAATATGTATGCATGAATGTGTGTAGCGTGTGTTAGAATAATAATGTGTGTGTTTATGTGAATGGTGTGTTTGTGTATTAGAGTTTAGGTGTGTATACTTGCGTGGATGTGTGTGAGTGCATGGGGGTATATGGGAATGTATATATAATGTGTAATGTGTATAATTGTGTGTATAATTGTATGTATGTTCGTTTGAGTTCATATGCTTAGATGCGTGTTACAGCGACTACGGACCCATTTAGTGAGATCCAAACCTGTTATAGGAGATTTGAATTTGTACCCGTTATGGACCCGATACACTAGCGATTCAAAGATCGACATACAAGATGATCCGAAGATCTATATCGGTTCATGCAGTGAAGACCAAATGGCGATTCGAATCCAAAACCGTGTCATTTATGTGAGTGTTTTTTCTTATGTATTTTGTTATTTACTGTTGCCAGTAGGGGTTCATGTATTTATTCATATTATTTCATGTGAATGTCTGATATATTTTACCTGTATCATTATTGCATATTACTTCATAAGTCATCAGTGAGCATTTATCTTATTTATTTAGTTGATATGAGCGTTCATCAGTGCCATTTTATGTGTAGAGGATTATCATTTTTGATTCAAGACTAGTTGTAGTATATCTTAGAATGTGATTTGGATTGATCTTGAGATTGGCCTGGCTCATGTTTGTGGTTAAATAGTATAATTATTTGAGATATTTATCGGACATTGTTTGGTGATTATTTGGTGAATTGAAACTTGCTTGATAATTATCTGTTGATTGATAGGTGAGTCGATGAGAACTAGATTGTCAGGTATCAGTCTCTTATATGCTTGGTGATATTTAGAGTTACTTGATATTTCTTGTTGTTACCTTATTTATAATGAGCATCAGATGTATTTAGACTTTGTATTTTAATAATGAGATATTAGACTTATGTCAATTCATGTGTGACTATTTCGGATTCAGATTCAGTTGTCATAAATTTAAGGATGTAACTGGATTGATCTTTGATTGAGTGGATCTATATATGGCATTATTTAAATTTAGAGTTGATCTGGGACTTATATTCTTTTATCGGATCTTGCTCAGTATATAGATGAGATTGATTTTGTAGATTATCATCAGGTGTACGTGTATTTTTTTCTCTGATATCGACGTGTAACATGATCTTGATTTTGGATTATTCAAGCAAGGATTTCTGGATTTACCCTAATTACATTCATTGAATATTGATTACCTTCTTGATATTGATTACTAGATGTAGAGATGATCTAGATTTTATATTGATCAAAAATGTTACACTCCTTAACTATGATTTTGATAGGATTGGATAGCAATGATCGATTAGATGTCGTAGAGCATACATTTATTTCAGGTTGTTGAGACTTAGATATACCAGTGACTTAGAGGGTGGATATGTCGATGATTTTGAGGATCAAAGTTAATTGAATATTTCACCCTGGATTATTCTATTCATGCTTGCATGTCATTACTCATCTTGAACATCATGATACCACTTGAAAAATTTGACTAATTATACATGACATTTACTTGATAACTATATTGTTCATGTTACCATAGTTGCTGAGAAAATATTATTACATGGTAAAAACACCCTTCTGTTATATACTTGTTATATATCTTGTTATACTGGTATCTTGATCACACTGTTGACATTGTTACCGCGACTATCACAGAGTTATCCCAGTGATTTAGGTTATATATATATATATTATATATATATATATATATATATATATATATATATATATATATATATATATATATTAGTCAACTTTGATAGACTAATAACATGATATTAAACAACTTACACCAGAAATGGAGTGATAGAGGAGACAACGTCTGTATTTTAGGTGGACCTAAGATATAGGCTGTACAGCCAAAAGAGAGTTCTACTGCAGGTTCCCGTGGAATGACGGACACCCCGTCCTATTCCTGTTCTTGTTCCTGTTATACATGTTTTACATATTACCTGATTTGTTATACATGTTACCTGACTACCTTGTGATAGGGCCTGGTTTAGCGCTTGGAGTCTGGGCCGTGGTCCAGGATATGTACCGAACCCACTTAAAACACAGACAATATCTCCAACCAATCAGTTTCAATAACATAGGAATTTGATTGGCACGTGTGCTAGGTGTAGTTTAGGATGCGTCTATTACATATGACAATCGGTGTTCGCTGATATAATTAATAACAAAACTAAATCATACATTGACATTGTTATATACATGTTATAATAGACAACTGACTGTACACATGCTTAATTGGACATCTGATTCTGTTACTGACTGCTCTTATTACTATCCATTTATATTTGCATATTATTTCTGTCTTATTCAAGTATATATTTTCATTGTATGCTCACACATTATATGCATATGCACCTTCTCTTTTATTTTATAGACTCATTGGGTCGCTTTCTGACGATACTGGATTTGCACGTTCAGCTTGGATGTTTTACTTCTTTGATCAGGTATTCATGAGCTAGTATGCTTCGCGAGGACCCAGAGTCTCTTCCTATTTGATTCTGGTATTCTTGCTTCTCTTTTATTCAGGTTATTTTCTGATTCTCTCTATATCACATCCAGTTATCATTTCTTTATTATTTCTTATAATATCATGTATGGACATCTGTATATAGTATTGTAGTGATATTGGTTTATAACAGTTGACTTTTATAGGTTGTTCAGCTTTCTTTAGGCTTAGCATGTATACGTGGATAATTCTCCTCGCGTATATACGTCGCTGACTCTCGTCGTGACTCCGTTTTTATATATTTTGGGAAGCGGGACGTGACAAAAAAGTTCATCATTCACCGAATGGATATAAAAAACTTTTCTAAATAGAGATCTCACTGAAAAAAATTTCATGGAGAGGCCAGAAGGATTTGATGCTCCTAAAAATAAGTTACGCAAGCTAATAAAGTCTTTAGATAATCTTAAGTAGGCTCCAAAACTATGGCAGGAGAAGTTTGACATGATTATTCATAGCAATGGGTATCGAGTTAGTGAATTTCATAAGTGCCTCTACATAAAAATTGCTGAAAGAAAGGTAGTAGTGATCTGCTTTATGTAGACGACATGCTCATCATCGAGACCGACTTGGAGATAGTGAAATCTAATCTTTTGGTCCAGTTCAGCATGAAGGACCTTAGAGATGCGGACGTAATTCTTGGAATCAAGATCCTCTACACAAAAGATGAAATTGGATTGACTCAATCCCATTACATAGAGAATATGTTGAAGAAATATGGCTAAGTCGACTTGCCAGAGTTGTCTGTGCCATATAACTTTAACAAGAAGTTTTGACCCAACACTGGAAGACCGATAAAGTAGTTATAAGTACTCAAGAATTATTGATAGTCTTATGTACGCAATAACTTGCACAAGGCCAGACATAGCATTCTATATTGGAATGCTTAGAAGATTTACAAGTAATCCTGGAGTCTCACTGGAATGCTGTTCAGAAATTGATGAGGTACTTGAAGGGAACTATGAATCTGGGCCTACTCTACATTAAATATCTAGCTATGATTGAAGGCATCTCAGATGCAAGCTGGTATTCTGAACCAGGTGACTGCAAATCTACTGGAAGATTTGTCTTCACCATGAGAGGAGTTGTCATTTTATGAAAGTCTAAAAAGCAAACTCTGATTGCACATTCAACCATGGAGTTCGAGTTCTTTGCATTAACGATTGTAGGAGATGAGGCTGAGTGGCTTTACTATTTTTTTTGAGACCTTCCATTGAAAGAATTGTGATTGCATCTCAATTTTGCATTATTATTATCATATTTGCACATTTATCCTTGATTATTATTTATTTAACTTCACTATTTAACCCTCTTTTTGTTTATGGTGTGTAATTATTTAAAATAGGAAGATAAAGATGAAGGAAGCTTCTAATTTATCCAATTATCTTATCTAAATTTAGATTTCAATTTAAATCAATTTGAAATCAAGAGGAAGACAAGGATTTAGAGATACTCTCAATCCTAAATTGAGATAAGGGAGAAAATAAACTGAAATTCATATTACTTAAGCTCCAAGTCAAAGATAAAGGGAGAAAATTTAAATTAAAACTCAGATTCAGACTGGACACTTTTTAGTTTTTTGATCATAATTTTTCTTACAGAAACTCAAATCTGATGATTCAAAATCCTCTAGAAAAAAACTTAAAGAGCTACAATTTATATGTTGATCACTTAATTCTATCATTTGATGAGTCATATATTAGCAATTAATACGCCAACTTACTGCAGACTAATTCAGATTGAATTTCCACATAAAATTCAAGATAGATCAAATCAAGTATGAAGATAAAGGGAGAATTCAAAATCCCCAAATCAAGAGAAAGGATATTATCTTAATATCTAAAGTTTCAATTCAAGTTCTGAAGATATATCTCTTGATGAGCACACAACTTCTACTAGGAGTCTATTCACTACTTCTACTATAAATAGAGAGGTAGAGTATGAGAAAAAAATCATCTTCATCTCAGAGATCACAAGTTATGATTTTTTTTAGTATTCTTTTTCTTCTGAATTTTCATAATTTTTAGAATTTTAGTTTGAGGGATTTGTAAAAAGATGAGGAGCGATTGTAATTTGACGGTGATAGCCTCAATAAAATAAGGTTCTTTTGTTCTTCTTTCTATTCTATTATTTTCTTTAATTGCTTTCTTACACAACTTTCTTAATCCAAATCAATGATTTGTTTTTATTTCACCATGAGTAACTAAATTCACTTTCATGGTTTGCTAATCTCTCCGCCACTGCTCCTACTTCTATGTTAAGATATACCAATTGAGTTATATGAATGCCTACTCCAAGACTAGCAAAAGTGAGTTTTCTTGAAGGCACATGAGGATGGGAATTAGGTTAAATATTTGCTATTATTTTTCAATAGATTTTCTTATCTTATGCTTGATTGACACCTTGATATTTTAATGTTAAACCTTGGATAATGTTATTTCAAATATGATCTTGTTTCTATCTTATGAATCTTGCTTAATTTTGTAGTAGATCATCATGTTAGGATTTAAAGTGAAGTAGATTCTTATATAGGTTAGTAAGTTAGTGGTGGTAGATGATTAGCAGGTCATATTTTTTTAAAACTTTTCTAAACCCTAGCTTATCATCAACTTCAATATTCTTCTTTCCGCTTCTAACAATTAACAATTGAGTTTTTTTTCTTAGAAGAATACTTAACGAATTTAGTATTTAAGGAGATACTAAAAGGCTTCTATTGCATTCCTCCCTGTGGATTCGACCCGCTTAGCCACTTGCTACCACGGATAAATTGCGAAAGGTAAAGACTTAACTGACATTCAGAGAACATCCTTCTAACCTTAACCTCTCTATTTTTCGACAATCAAATTGCAAGGTGCAATTACCATCTATTATGACAATCAAGCAACGTGTGCTATGGTAGCAAAATCTTTATTCAACGGAAAGAAACAGACTAGAGTCATCTCAGTGATTGATGTCCGATCTTCAGAGAATGTTACAGATCCTCTGACTAAAGACTTGAAAAAGAAATTAGTCAAAAGGACTTCCATTGGAATGGATCTCAATTCACTATAAGTCTTATGTACATTTACCATTTATATCAAGTTATTAGCTCAAAGCTAATGCTATTAATAATAAGATGTTTGGTTCATAAATTAAGGAAGACTTGCATACATACTTCCTACTATTTGAAAGGATAGCTTGTGAACTTTAAAAGGTCCAAAGCATTTCGGATGGGGTGTTGGGTAGGAAACACACCTAAAGAACTCATCTATATTCAGGTGGAGATTTGGCCTTCCCCTATGGGAACTTATAAAAGGTACCTAAAGCTCTCGTGGAAACAAGGAAATGCGCAGGGTTATAAATATGCAAGCACACAGGCAAAGTTATGGTTCAAAGTGTTGACTACCACAGTTATATTTAATCATGTGTGATCACTGAATTGTAAGTAAAGTGTTGCTTCAAGACTAAGTTCACCATACATTTATCTTCTATTCTGTTGGTCTAAAGGGGATTCAAGTTCTTGTGACAGCTACCTTATCCATAATTGAAAGTTCACCTAGATCGGGGGGGAATAGGTGAGTGACTAATCAAATGCGGAATTAAAAACTTTTACACTAATAAAGCTGAACACATATGGATTCCAAAGAGTGAGGCCGAATTCCCGGTGAAGGGATCTAAAACATCTCCTCAAGATTCCTCTTTTATAAGAGTTAAGGTGCTTCAATAGCTCTCTTAAATCAATACAAGTATGGTACAATATCAAGCATATATAGATGAGCAATAATATTAATGCAAGATATAAATAAGTTGAGTTGAGACATAGCAAACCAAACACAGGGATATGTTTTGAGATTCGAGCTACTTACTCTACGTCCCCGCCTTCACCGCGTGAAGGATTCACTCTCTCCATAAAGGAATTCAACAAAGGATACAAACCTTAATCCTCTATGCACGAGGAGGCACAAAATCAATTGCACAAAGAAAATCACCTATACATAAGAGGGAGGGCACAAAGCCAAGGCACAAAGTCAAAGGCACAAAGCAAAGAGGAGGTTACAATCCTTGGTGACCACAAAGATCACAAACTAAAAGTCTCATAATACAGGATCCTAAAGGATAGATTTTGCAATGATAGTTCAAGCTTGTAAGAAAATAAGATTTTGAAAATGAAGCTCTTTAGAAAACAATTGGGAAAATTTCTATTAAGGTATTGAAACTTTGAAGAACAAAACTTGTGTTTCTCAAAATTTCTTTTATTTGATTTTCCAAAACTTTTCAATCTTGAAACAAACACAAGAAAGATATGGACCATAAGCCCAAAAACTTGTTGCAAACTTTCTTGAAGATGGGAAAAGGGTCACTTAAAACTGGTTGAAATCTCTTAAAAATTCTTAGAGAAAAACTCTCCCCAAAACTCAAATTTATAGGCCAAACAAAAACTAGTCGTTGGGGTCTAAATCCAGGTCAAAGTGACCTATCGATCTACCACCAACGGTTATATTTATGACCATTGGGGTTTTCAATTGACCGGACAACCGACCGAGCCTAACTTCAGAGAGCAATGCTCTCTGGTCTGTCGACTGAGAAAACCCGAGAGTCCTACAGACAACATCAGTCGACCGATCAATCGACTGATCTCTGCTGTGGTCGACTGATCGGTCGACTAAACTTCTAACTCTCGTGGGCTGTCACGTCTGTGAACGTCAGTCGACCGTGTGATCGACCACAGAGCAAATGAGTTATGCAAAAAAAAAAAACCTATACTTATAATATTCAAACATCTTCTAAATCCCCATTTAAATACCAATAAATATCAAAAAATTCCATAAAAATAACTTCATGTAAATACTGTTGGCGTAGAGGCCCTTCACCTTAGTCTTGATGATGACTAACTTATGAAGGTTAGTTTACTAATGATCTTGGGTTTAATAGTTTCAGTTATTGATCAGGATTTTTGTAGGTGATTAGCTTCAACAAAAGATTCAAAACCAGTTTGGAAGCTAACACAAGTTGATTCAAGAGCCCACGCGTCAAGATCACATCTAACAATCGGTTGGAGTCAAGCTCTATGGATCAAGTTTGGATCAAGTCAGCTTGGAGATACAAATCAACAAGAAGACTTCGGTTTAAGTTTGTTTAGTTTAAATCTTGTGTAAGGATAGCTTAGTTTTGATATGCTTAAGTACGCACACAAGTTCAATAGTTTTTAGTTTTGGTTTAACCGTTTTTGAATTTCAAGGATACATATTTCATTTTTATGAATAGATAGAATCAAAATAAGTTTTATATAGTTTATATGTATAGTGGATTCATCCATATACATTATTTAGTTCATATTGTCTAAAAATTTATTTTGAGATTCTAGCTCATGATTTTAAGTTTTGTTTTATCAAAATTCAGTTTTGAATTTAATGTCAAAATTATAGATATATCTTTATATGTGTAACATATCTATACACACTATACTTCAAATCTATTTCTATATCATGTTTTTGTATTTAAACAAGTTTAAAGAAAAACCGTATTTTCCTTTAGAAGTTTAGTTTTTGGATAATACTATTTTTGGTTTAAAGCTTAATTTCCGCGCCATAAAAGTACTTCAAATAGTTTGTAACATGTGTTAATTTTGGTCATATATATTTGTGCTTCAAATATTTATAAGAACTTAATTTTGTCAATTTTATAGGATTTCATAGGATATTAAAAGATCAGATATTTTAACTATAATCCTAGTTTTTGGGCTGCTAACGGTCGACCAACCGATTGACCGAAGCCTGGCTTGGTCAACCGACGTGCACAGATGTGCATAGACTTTAACGATTGACCGGGCGGTCGATCGCTCTAGAGACTCTTGATCGGTCACATATATTGCATATTTATTGTCACTTTATCATATTTATTATCTAAACAAATTATATTAATAAGTCCTATTTTTCTTTATAAAATGCAGGCCCATTGTTAAAGGATAAGAAAGAGAAACAAGCCCAAAAGCTCATCAAATTCTGATTTAATTCAGAATTAAATCAAAATTAGGAAATCAGGGCAGGTCATGACAAATCAGAGAGGTTAAAAACCAGTTTAAATAAATCTTCTCAAATCAAGTAGTTAAAACCAAAGATCAAAGGCTCTTTCGTCAAATCCTAAAGCTAAAATGGGAAAACCAACAGGAGATAAAGTCAGACAACAAAACAAGGAGGTGTACCCCCCGGGTGTGGCCACCTGGCCACACCCAGGCCGCGAAAATGTGGCCAAAGTCGCGTTTCCGTGGCTTGTTAGGTTTTGTTGGGGAGCATTTGCTTCCCCTTCTTTGTACAACCTCCCCGTTTGGTTTTTTCCTGTAGATACTGTAATTTTTAGAGAAAAAGGAACTAGAAATTACTTTAAGATTTTCTCTTTGTTTTTAAGGTTTAGGCTCTTTGTTAGATAGTATAGAAGTTGTATCGCTATTTTATAATTTGTAGTTCAGTTCAAATACTAGTGAGAGAGAGGAATAGAGTGATTGTAATCTGAAGATTGAAGTGACATCAATAAAAGGATCAAGCTTTCTCTTCTTCCACTCCAATTCACGAGTATGTCTTACTTTATTTACATGTATTGTTTTTTATCTTTCATGAGTAGCTAAATTCATTTTTTGGGCTCACTATTGTTCCTCTCTTTGATCCCTCTTCTTTTTGAATAATTTTGATGTAAAGACTCAATGGAATCATATGCATGCCTAAACTAAGTCTTTCTTCTTTGAAAGTGTTCTTGAAGGCACATGAGGATGGGTTTAGATTTCTAAACTTCTACTTCTTTTAAAACATCTTTTGAACTTATTTTTATTTTATACTTGAAATACTTGATGATTTAACGTTTAATTCAAGATGGTTTCTTAAAGAAAAGAGTTAACTTTCTCAAACTATCTTATTTGCTTTGCTTAAAACTTTCTAAACTCAAGCATAAGTTTTTTCCTATGATCAAGTTGTGGCATTAAGAATTTCAAGAGAAGAATACATCGTTGAGTACTGAGATAGTGAGCCCAGATCTTCTTTTTATATTAAAAACAATAAATCACTTTTCAAGCTTTTAAAAAAAATCACCTTTTCCAAAGCCTTCTCTAAGTTTGCAATTTTTCTTTTAATCATTTTCCTTCTCTCCATTCTCTTTTTCAATTTATAAAAAAAAGAAGGACACCAACCCTATTCTTTGTTACTAAACAAAAACACCGAAAAACATCTATCGCATTCCTCCTCGCGGACACGAACCGTTAGCCCAAAGCTACACGGTAATTCTTATCACTTTCATTTCATGATCAATTTTTGGAGCCGTTGCCAGGGAGGGAACGATGAAATTATTTTCTAACAAGTGTAGTGTCTTGTTTCAGGGACTTCAAGATTCAAATTTGGCATTCAAGCTTCGCAAGAGAAGACTTGTTATTCTGTGCCCCTACTCTCGAAAGTAGGAAACAAAATTTCAAGAAATTATAGTGCAAAAGTTGAAATTTTTGTTGGACTACTAAACACTTTTTTTGCAAGACATATTGCTTGCAAAAATAAAGTTTTTATGTTATTATTCTTGCTATATCTGATATTCACAATCTCTGTTTTTAATCCGACAGTAATCTAAGTGATTGTTAATTGTTTAAAAACGTTATGACTTGCATTCTAGGCATTTGTCTAATTATATTTATTTTACAATTACTATTGAAGATAGCTGGAGACAAGGTATGTATGCATAGCATATAGTTTAGAAAACATTCTTGGGTGATATTTGCTTTTGAATGTTACTTTTCTATATCTTGCACACTTTGCACAATCAATTCTAAGGGCAACACTTAAATCAAGATAAGGTGGGGAAATCATTACCCTTCCTTAGCCCACAAACAATCTCCACGCACAACCTAAACCTAAGTAAAATCTGATAGACGTTGGCCTTAGGGACATCTCGAACTCACTAGGAGATTATCCTTAGGGGAAAGGTGTTAGAATTTGACTCCTACCAAATCAATGTTTAAGAAAGAGATTGAGCGGCGAAACCCCGAAGACTGGTGGTTTGGCTTAATTAGGCCCATTGCTTTTCCGCGGATACCTCCCACCAATCTTGCCTTGACCTGGCTGATTAGCTTGTGGTCAAAGTCTGCATTATACCTCTTGTGGACAATCAACCAGTTAGGAGTTGTCTAGGTCAAGGTTACCTTAGACTGGGCTTGGTTATTTTCTCTTGTTGACTATTGGTGAACTTGTTTGTGATTGTGTTTGTGTATGCAAGTGTGATCAAGAGACTCCAATTCATCTAGGTTGACTAGAAACACATCACCACCCAAGTTTGAATCAAGACTGAATCCGGTTATGGTCAACTAATATTCTTTGCAGAATAGGTTCTATCCCATTAGAACCTCACTTCCTTCTTGCATCCAACTTCTATCGGTTGGTTAATACAATTTTGAGCTCAATCCTCAGTTCATCAATACACTCCCCAAGTTTCATGGCTTAGAGTCCGAAGATGATTATTTCTTCATAAAAGAATTTGAGGAAGTATGTCTAATGATGAAAATCTCACACCTTGTAAATGATGAAAATCTCACACCTTGTAGATGATGCTATTGGTTGATACTTGTCCTTTTCACTCTTAAGGACTTATCCAAGAAATGGCTCTACAGCTTAGCGGTCGGATCTATCACGTAGGATGGTTTCATCAAGGTCTTCTTGAAGAAATTCTATCCAATTTATAAGACCGCTCTCATTAAGAAGAACATCATGCAATTCAAGTAAGAACCTAGTGAACCATTTTGGAGGTACTTTGAACGTTTTAAAGTCCTTGCCCAATGTCCTCATCTGGAATAGAGAAATGGCGACAAAGTCAAATTCTTTATGACAGTTTAGACTATTCTACGAAGACCCTCTTAGAAAGCATGTGCCAAGGAGGATTCGTGCAGAAGGATGAGAATGAAGGATGGGATATATATGAGAAACTAGCTAAAAAGACCATCCAATGGGAACCTACTAGTGAAACCTCGAGAAACTCAAACTCCATCTCTTCAAAAGGAGGTCTCCATTCTATTGAATCAATCTAACGAAGCTAAGTTAGCTAACCTAACGAGAAGACTGGAAGCTTTAGAATAAAGGAACCAAGTCCAGTCAATCAAGTCAGCCCAAATTAATTTTCAACTCCAGGATGTACTTGCTGTCAAGTCATGAATCATGTGTTTGAAGAGTGCCCTATGTTTCAAGCTCAACAACATTTTCTAGAACTGATGAATGCGACCTTTTCAAGGCCGAACAATAATCCTTATGAACCAACTTATAATCCTGGCTGGAGAAATCACCTGAACTTTTCATGGAGCCAAAATAATAATGACCATTCACGATCAAATCATACAAGCCACTTCCATCATGCCAATAATTCTTCCAATTATCAATCCAACTTTTCTAATTTCCATCATAATTCTCCCAATCATGCACCTAACTTTTCAAACTATCAACAAAACTTTCCCAACCAAGCTCCACAATCTTCTTTTCAGAATCCTCAACTAGAAAGGAGAATGACTGACTTTGAGAGAAACATGAAATGATACATGAAGAATCAAGATTCTCTCATGCAAACTATACAAAAGCTAGAGGTTCAAATGAGCCAATTAGCCACTCTACAGAATGAGAGACAAAAGGGTACCTTATCTAGTCAGCCAATAATGAATCCTAGGAATTTGCAACAAGCTCATTTTGCTGAGGATCAATCATTGAATCAATGTAATGTTGTTCATACATTGAGGTCAAGAAAGAAAGTTGATAATCAAGTGTCAACACCATCTAATCTCATTCAATACAACCACAATCAAGCATCCACCTCATCTAATCTCAATTCTTCTAAATCTGTCGAATCTGAAACAGATAAGTCAACCAGTCAAATGCACCAGCCTAAGTACCTTTTCCTAATAGGTTGAAAATTAACAATCAAAATCCACACATGGATAAGATAAGTGAGATCTACAAAAAAGTGAAAATAAATGTGTCACTTCTTGATGCATCCAACAAGTCCCATCCTATGCTAAGTTTTTTAAGGACATGTGCACTAAGAAGAGAAAGACTAATGTACCCAAAAGGGTCTTCTTAGCCACTAACATTAGTAAGCTACTGTCGGGTCCGATCCCTGTCAAGTACAAGAATCCAGGTTACTCTACCATTTCCTGCACCATAGGACAAGCCGAGATTAGTCGTGCACTTCTTGACTTGGGGCAAGTATTAACTTACTCCCAATCTCAGTTTATCAACAACTCGGGTTAGGTGATCTTAGTCCAACTCGAGTCACTATCTAACTGGCTGACCATTCAGTGAAAGTTTCAAAGGGGAAAATTAATGATGTCCTCATCTGGGTCGGGGAGTTTATTTACCCAGTTGATTTTATAGTTCTAGAGATACAACCTGTGTCTAATCCTAGGGCTCAAACTCCTATTATCCTAGGGTGACCATTCCTTGCTACTGCCAATGCCATCATCAATTGTAGGAATGGGTCCATGAGGTTAACTTTTGGGGATATGACTAGAGAAGTCAATGTCTTCAACCTAAGAAAACAACCCCATGATGTTGAGGACCAAACATTTGAAGTCAACCTCATTGAAAACTTAACAAGTGAATACAGGGAAGAATTGGAACTAGAAACTGATTGTAACTTCGAGTTAGAGTCTGACGACTTTAATCTTGATCAGATTGTTGAGTCTAAATGTGAATTGGGCCTCGAATCCTATTTCACCAAATATAGAACCAACAAATTTGACTCATCCTTTCAATGAGCCTTCCTCTTCCTTAGAATTGAAAGCCTTACCTACGCATCTCAAGTACGTCTATCTAGGTGAACAAGAGACCTCTCCTATCATCATTGCCTCCCATTTAAACGACGGGCAAGAACAAGATCTTAAAGCAATTCTAAGAAAACATAGGGAAGCCATTGGTTGGACTATGACCGATATAAAGGGATTGAGTCCAACCATAATTCAACATCGCATTCATCTCAATGAAGATGTCACACCTAAAAGAGACCCACAGCGCAGGTTAAACCCTATAATGCAAGAGGTTGTTCATGCTAAAATTGTGAAACTCTAAGACAATGGTTTAATATATCCCATTTTTGATAGCCAATGGGTCAGTCCTGTCCACGCGGTTCCAAAGAAATCCGATTTCACCGTAGTGAAAAACGAGAATAAAGAGTTGGTCCAAACTCGACTTCCCACGAAGATCCGAGTTTGTATTGACTACTGGAAGCTTAATGCTGCAACTCGTAAGGACCATTTTCCACTCCCCTTCATTGATCAAATGCTTGAATGTTTGGCGGGTCACGAGTATTATTATTTCTTGGATGGTTACTCAGGGTATAATCAGATTCCTATTGCTCCTGAGGACCAAGAAAAGACTACGTTCACATGTCCATTTGGGACATTTGCTTATAGTCGAATGCCTTTCGGCTTGTGCAATGCCCCAGTAATATTTCAACGTTGCATGTTGAGTCTTTTTTCTAATATGGTAGAACGATTCTTAGAAATCTTCATAGATGATTTGTCCATCTACAAAGATTCGTTCACTCAATGTCTCCACCATTTAGAACGTGTCCTCTAACATTGTGCTGAGAAAAATCTGACACTGAACTGGGAGAAATGCCACTTTATGGTAAAACATGGAATTGTCTTGGGTCATGAAATCTCCAAGAAAGGAATTGAAGTGGATAGAGCCAAGATTGAGGTTATTGCTAAGCTTTCCATGCCCAAATGTTTGAAGGATATTCGATTCTTCTTAGGACACGCCAGTTTTTACCGAAATTTATCAAGGATTTTGACAAGATTGCTAGACCCTTGACTAATCTGTTAGCTAAGAACATGTCCTTCACTTTTGATGCTGAATGTATGAATTCTTTGGAGAAACTTAAGAGAAAGCTTATTTCTGCACCAATTATATCTGCACCGGATTGATCTAAGCCATTCAAAATCATGTGCGATGCTTCTGATTTTGCCATAGGCGCTGTCCTAGGACAGCGCATTGATAACAAGCAGCACGTGATTTACTACTCTAGTAGGACTCTCAATGATGCTCAATTGAACTACACTACTACTGAGAAGGAATTCCTGGCAGTAGTGTTTACCTTAGAAAAATTTCATCCCTACCTACTAGGGTCCAAAATCACTATTTTCACCAATCATTCTGCGCTTAGGTACCTCATGATGAAGAAGGATGCCAAGGCCCGACTTATTCATTGGATCCTCCTTCTTTAAGAATTCGATCTTGAGATTCAAGACAAGAAAGGCGTAGAAAATGTCATTGCTGACCATCTCTCACAAATCCCAAATTCTCTATGCAACGAATTGCCTATAAATGAGGACTTTCTTGATAAAAATCTCTTAGTTATCTTTAGGGAAGCTTGGTTTGCTGATATAGTGAATTACTTAGTCACTAATTAAATTCTGTCTCATTGGTCCAAAAACGATATATATCGGTTCTTATCTCAAGTCCGGTATTTCTTTTGAGAGAAAACGTATCTTTTTAAGCACAACTCTGACTAAATTATTAGGAGATACATTCCTGATGAAGAGGTTAACAGTGTTTTATCCTTTTATCATGAGCTTGCATGCGGTGGAAACTTTAATCCTTGCAAGATTGCTGAAAAAGTGCTACTGTCACGTCCCGCTTTCCAAAATACGGAATACGGGTACGTGACGATGGCCAGCAGATACTCATGAAGAGGGAAATCTCTTTCATGAATACCTTACGCTGCAGTAAATGAGCCAAATTCTCGCACACATGTACAAAAGACAACCAGAAGTTTCATTTCACATAAAAGACATACATCTAAAATAGTCTTTGTCTAGATACAAGTTGAAAATATAACAAAGAAGAAATAAAAGAAGATACAATTTTGGCATCATGACATCATAACAAGAAAAAATGCCAAAATACATATGATAAGAAACGTCAGACTCACGCCGGGTAATCTTCCTGGGTTCCTTCGAATAGTGCTCGTCAGTCTCCTCAAGCTCTGATGCTGAAAAATCAAGGTTCGTCAGAAGCGGACCAGCAAGTGAACACACGAGAAGAGGAAACAATAATATGAGAATGTGAAAGTAAAGGGCAATATAAGTTGAGCACTGGAATCAATGAATCATAAATCTGACAGTAATATAAACTGACAGGTAAGATATCAATGAGAGTAGCAGAACAGTCAAGTGAAATAAGGTCATGTATGTATACTATGACATGTATATAATGAGGATGAAGCACCCTGGACAAGTAATGTCATATATCATAATCATCAGGTCACACGATCTCAAGATCACAAGTTAAGAATCATATGGCAAATCCAGGAACATCATGTAGTCAAGATTATTCATGTCACAAATGATAATTCTAAGTCTAGTATGTTTTATTATCCTAACTAATGCAGCTGTCCTGTGCCCCATCCCACAGGACAACTACATATCAAACAAGTGATGCATTAGTGGATCCTAATAGGAGGGAGAAACAGTTCACTATACTCAGGTATCATGTAACATGTAATAACAGGAGCGCGCATAAATAACAAGATCACGTGTGGCATCCAAACCCACAAGGGGTCGCCCTTCCAAGCACACCTCCCTGGATTTCCCCTGCTACAGTCTCCCCCAATAACCCCGGCTTGATTAATTTTATTAATTAATGTAAATGCAAGATAATGTGTGACTCAACATGACAGGATTAGGGACCAGTATCAAGAGTATTCAGCGTCGATAGTAGTTACATTACATATCAAAATTTTTGGAAAAATAGAACATGGTGATAATAATGAGTGACAAATGCATAATAGTAGAAGTGATGCCAGTGTATTAGGATGTAGACATAATCATAAAATATGAATCATGATATAGGGTGACGTCAACGTACTTGTACAATATTTACTAATTTATAGTTATACTTGAATGATTATTTATGTATCAAACATCCTATGCATGCATGTCTTACAATACATGAGATCAAAGAAGGACATGAAAATTGAGATCGGAAAGGAATTTATAAACTAACAAAGGGACACAAAGGAGAGAGAGGGTATGTGTACTTGCCTGATGTCGTTGAAATCTGAATTCCTGTAACTGCAACCGGATCTGGGTAAAATTTGCAGCCTAAATATTACGTGAATTAATTAGAGACTTGACATGTTATTCATTCAATGATAAGTTAAGTGATAATGTATTTTTTTACGATTTATTATAATTTTGATTGGTTAATATTTTTAAATAGTTTAATTTCTTAATTTATAGCAACTATTTAAAAATATATTTTCATACTAAAATGCATGCATAAACTAATAAATTGATGTATAATATTTACATATTACTAAATTATAAATTTCATATTTTTTTTGCTATTTAGTAATTTATTGGTCATTTTTAAATAAATTATCATTGAATAGTAATTACAAAAATATTTAATTTCATTTTATTCTAAGTAATATTACATCAAAATAATTTTATAGAGTTCAAATTTAGTTTGTGATTTTCTGTAAATTTTCTGGAATTTTCTGTGAATTTTTTGAAATTTTCTGAATTAAAATAAACCTAAAAATCAATAAAAATAAATAAAAAGCTTAATGGGTCTGTTGCTACAGTAATGGGTTTGGGTCTGGTTTGCTACAGTAAATGCTACAATAATTTTTTCACATATTTTTATTTTATTTATTTCTTTTCTTTTCTTTTTCTTTTCCTTTTTCTTTTTCCTTTCTTTCTTTTTCTCTTTCTCTTTTTTTTCTTTTTTTTTTATTGGGTCAAGTTTGGGTCTGTAAAACAGACCCGAACCCGGGTCTGTATATAGACCCAGACTGGGTATGTGCCTAGACCCAGTCGGGTCTGGCTGAGTCCGACCAGGCCAGGCTGGGCTTGGCCTGGCTCGACCAGACCCAGGTTGGGTCTGGTCTGGATCGACCTGGCCAGGCTGGGGCTGGTCTGGCCTGACCAGACTCGAGTTTAGTCTGACTCAGGCCAGACCTAGCCTGGTCTGCACTGTGTTGTGCACAGTGCAGTGCACAGCACAGTCCAGTGTTATTTTTTTCGATTACAAATAAATTTCTAAAAATAAATTAAAAGTCATGATAATTAGGAGGCATATCCTAGGTGTTCTACAAAATTTTATTGTGATTTTAGAATGTGTTTTACAAGGTGAAATTAAAGCTAACATGTAACGCATACTACATGTTCGGTGAAATGCCACAACGAACTAAGTTCTACAAAAATGCAAAATAAAATACCTAGAAGGCTTCCCTTCAGTCTGAATCTTCTTCTCGTCCAACACGTCAGAATCTCGCCAAATTTGAAAGAGGGAGAGATATTGTAGTGGAAGAAAGAGAAGTTTGGATTTTGCAAGTGACTTAAGATAGTGAGATGTCCCTTTTATAGGCACCACACACCCCTAAGCCCCCTGAGAGTTAGGCTACGTGAGAGTAGTAGTGGGTTCAGTTTGGGTGAGTGGGAATGAGGTGGAGAAAGTGTAGGAGAAGTTAGAGAGAGTGGAAGAAGTTGGAGAAGATGGGGGAGTAGAAGAGATGTTTAAATAAGTGGGCTTGGGATTTTAGTGCACATGCCAATGTGGCATAGTTGTTTGGGCTTTAGGATGAGGGGCCGGTGGCCATGGGTTCGAATCTGAGAACAAACAATCAAGGTGCTTTTGTTTTATTTAATTTAGAAAGAATAAAGGGTAAATAAAAAGGATAAAAATATATATGGTTACCATTCCACATTGAAACCTATGAAGTCATAATGGTTGGTGTACTCATTTCCTTTCTAATGGGTCACGGGTTTGAAATCTGCTACACATACGGGTTTTTTTTTAATTCTTATTTTATTTTATTTCATTTTTTTCTTTTTGAATAAACATTTATGCATTATTTTATTAGATTAAACCCTATTAATTCAGAAAAATTCTCAAAAATAAATGATATCATCCAAAACATTATTGTGAAGGCAGATTTTTAAAATTTATCCCCGAATGTTAATTAAAAATCTCGGAGTTAGTCTGTGACTTCGATCGACCCCGAATTGAGAGCATTCTCTAATAATTCCCAAAAAAATCCAAAAATCTCAAACAATTTAAAATAATGGAAATTGATATTTTGAGATGAAATGACCTTAATCCGACTATCAAGATAATTAAATCATCACCAGATACTAGTATTGACATGCGTATATTAGGAACCGATGGTTATAATTCTACCCACGTTATAAAAAATTGTCCTCAAAATTCAGAAGTAAACAAGGAGAAGAGTATTCTAAGCTATAAGATGATGAATAGATAGCTAGAAGTGAGATAAGTTACCCGAGAAGAGATGAGGATATTTAACCCTGATCTCATCTTCCCGTTCCCAGGTGGACACCAGTACCAGAGGAATGGTCTTGTTCCTCACAACCTTCTCCTTCTTATCGATGATGCGGATTGGTTGAGCCTCATAGAATAGATCATGGTTCAGTCTCAAATCTGAATAGTCCAGGATATGTTGGTCGTCCTGGACGTACTTCCTTAATTGCGAGATGCAGAATACGTCATGAATACCATCTAGTGCTGGAGGTAAGGCCACCCCGTATGCTACTTCTCCGACTCGCTCAATGATGTCACAATGTCCAATGTATTTGGGATTTAACTTCCCACTGCAGCCGAACCTACTGACCCCTCGAGTTGGTGAGATCTTAAGAAATACATGGTCACCTACTGCAAACTCTAAGGGTCTTCTCTTAGCATCGGCCCACTTCTTCTGACAATCTTGAGCGGCTTTCATATGTTTCTTAATCTTGGCCACCTTCTCTACTGTTTGCAAAATTAGGTCTGGGCCAAGCAGCTTTCTTTCACCAATGTCATCCCACCATAGAGGAGATCTATACTTCCTCCCATAGAGTGCCTCAAATGGAGCCATTTGAATACTAGCCTGATAGCTGTTGTAGTAGGAGAACTCCACTAAATGCAGATGATCATCCCATGATCCCTTAAAGTCCAGTATACAGGCTTTAAGCATATCCTCTAGAATCTGGATGGTTCTTTTGATTGGCCATCAGTCTGAGGATGGAATGTCGTGCTGAACTTTAACTTGCTGCCTAAGCTCCTCTGGAGACTATCCCAGAAACGCGACACAAATCTAGTGTCTCTATCAGAAATAATACTAACAGTGACTCTATGCAGTCTGACTATTTCCTGCATGTACTTCTCTGTCAGTGCTTCTGTGGACTGTCCGACTCTAAAAGATATAAAGTGAGCACTCTTAGTGAGTCGGTCCACGATCACCCATATAGCATTGTTCCCTCTTGGAACCCTAGGCAGGCCTACAACAAAGTCCATGGTGATATTCTCCCACTTCCATTCGGGAATAGGGAGTGGTTGTAGCATCCCGACCGTCCTTTGGTGTTCCGCCTTAACTTGTTGGCATACAAGGCAATGGGCAACGAATCAAGCTATCTCTCTCTTCATCCTGTGCCACCAAAAGTGTTGCTTGAGATCTCTGTACATTTTAGTACCCCCAGGGTGAACCGAATAAGGGGAACTGTGAGCTTCAGAGAGCAACTCCCTTCGAACTTCCCCAGATGGTACACAGAGTCTACTTCTGAACCGAAGCGAACCATCTGCATGGATGACTATATCCTGCCTTAGTCTGGCTTCCACTTCTTCTCTGATCTTTTGCAACTTAGGGTCTTCCTTCTGAACCTTTTTTGTCTTTTTGATCAGAGATGGTTGAGTCACCAAGGTCATGAGTCTCCTAATATATCCTAGTAGATTGATCTCCAAGTCTAACCTAAGGATCTCTTCCTGCATCTCCTTCTGTTGAGTCATCAACATAAACGAGGGCTTCCAACTGAGAGCATCAGGAACTACATTCACCTTCCTGGGGTGGTATTACAGATCTATATCATAGTCTGCCATGAGCTCTAGCCATCTTCTCTGACGCATGTTGAGCTGCTTCTGGGTAAAAATGTACTTGAGACTCTTATGATCTGTGAATATCTCCACACGCTCCCCGAGAAGATAGTGTCTCCATACCTTAAGGGCGAAGATGACCGCCGCCAGTTCCAGATCATGAGTTGGGTAATTCCTCTTATGGAGCTTCAGTTGTCTTGAGGTGAATGATATCACTCTGCCTCGTTGCATTAACACGCAACCCAAGCCGCGCCCAGAAGCATCACTATGTATCACCATCCCCCCAGATCCATCTGGAATTGCTAGAACTGGCGCTGTCGTCAATCGATCCTTCAGTTCCTCAAATGCTAACTGGCATTCCTCCATCCACCGGTACTTCACTTTCTTTCTAGTAAGCTTGGTTAGAGGCTCAGCGATCTTGGAGAAATTTTGGACAAACCAACGATAGTAGCCAGCTAGTCTAAGAAAACTTCTCACTTTTGTGACGGACATAGGAATTGGCCAATCTCTGACAGCTTCCACTTTAGATGGATCCACCGAGATGCCATCCCCAGATATGATATGCCCGAGGAATGAGACATGGTCTAGCCAATAAGAGCATTTACTAAGCTTTGCATATAACTTCTCTTTTCTTAGAGTTTGTAGGACAATCCTCAAGTGCTCAGCGTGCTCCTCTTTGGTCTTGGAATAGATTAGTATATCATCAATGAAGACCACGACAAATTGATCTAAGTATGGAGTAAAGAAGTGATTCATCAAGTCCATGAATACCGTAGGAGCATTGGTGACTCCGAATAGCATAACAAGGAACTCGAAATGTCCATATCGCATCTGAAAAGCAGTCTTAGATGCATCCTCAGCTTTCACCCGCACTTGGTGATAACCAGAACGGAGTTCTAGCTTAGTGAATACTGTACTCCACCCAATTGATCGAAGAGATTATCAATTCGGGGTAAGGGATACTTATTCTTGACTGTGACATGTTCAGCTCCTAGTAATCAATGCATAGTCGATGGCTACCATCCTTCTTCTTGAGTGAAAGGACCGGAGCGCCCCAGGGTGAAGCACTCGGTCCGATTAACCCCTTATCAAGCAAATCTTGAATCTGCTTCTTCAGTTTCCCTAGTTCTATCGAAGCCATTCGGTACGGCGCCTTGGAAATAGGGGCTGTTCCAGGCATGATTTCGATACTAAATTCAATCTCTCGAATAGAGGGTAGTCCGGGGAGATCCTCAGGAAATATCTCAAGAAATTCACATACCACCTCAGGTATATTAACTTGCTCCTTAGAGTTCAAGGACTCTAACACCCCCTTCAATTGCCTCTTCTTGAATTGAGCTTGCTCCAGAGTTACATCCCCAGCATAGAATTCAAACTCTGGATTACTGGGGACCCGAAAGGTAACTTTCTTCTTCTTCCTACAGTCAATGAGAGCATAGGAAGTGCCCAACCAGTCCATACCCAAGACAATGTCAAACCCAGAGTCGTTTATGACTATCAAGTCGGCTAGAAACTCTCTACCACATATCACTATAGAGGACTTCCTACATTCCTTAGAACAGGCAAGTATCCCACCTCTCGTTGCTATGTTCTAGGGATTAACCATATCATCACAAGAAATTGGGTGTCGAATAACAAAACTTGTAGAAATAAAAGAATGGGTAGCCTCGGAATTGAAGAGAACATGTGCAGGAATAGATTGTACTAAGATGGTACCTGCAATGACTCCATCAGCCACTTCAACTTCCTCTAAAGTCAGATTGTAAGCCCGACCCTGCTTCCTCACTGGTCGGCCTTGTTGAGGCATCTTACCCTTGGTTCTAAGATACATCTCCTGCTGGGTTGGAAGTGCAACTCGGGGCTGTGCGCGGGTTGGGGCCTGCTGTGACATGGGTCCTCTGAAGATGAAATTATTGGCCTTGGGACAATTGCGGAGCTGATGATCACTAGCCCCGCAGGCCAAGCACTTGCGATTTGCCTGTCTACAGTCCTTCAAAGCATGACCAAGCAGATGATAGTAGGTGTAGACTAACTCCTTCTGAGCTATTTTCGAAGCAGGTACCGAAAATGGGGCAGGCCTCTTGGGTGGTGGGGGCCTGACACCGGATCTATCAGGAATAACGGTCATTGGGCACTTCTGGGAGTGCCCTAGCAGTTACCTCCTTTGCTGTAATATCTGCTCCTGAGTCCTTGCTGTCTCCAGAACTTGGGCTAGGAGTTGAGCGGGAGTACATCAATATGGCTCTAAATATTGATATCCAGCCCCTGAAGAAGCCTCCTGGCACGGTCCCCTTCTTGTGCCACCATGTATGGCGCAAAGCGACTTAGTCTGGTAAATTCTATAGCATACTGATACACGATACGTCCTCCTTTCAAATTGATGAATTGTCGCTCCATCTCTGCTTTAGCAGTCATAGGAAAGAACTTTACCAAGAAACTTTCGCTGAACATCTTCCAGCTGATTGGTGGGGCCAGCCTTTTCATCTCAGCGGTCCACCAGATATGGGCTATGTCAGTAAGTTGGATGCTCACTACATCGACCCGGTCTTCCTCAGGAATTTTTGCAGCATTCAGCAGTTGCTTTGTCTTGATCAGCCACTGTTCCGCCTCTAGTGGTGTCTCATTTCCTAAGAAGTTACTTGGGTGCAACCTTCGAAAATCCGAGACGTTCCCCACCTTAGTAGACGCATGGTCAGAGCTTAACCCCATCAGAGCATGCTCCGCAGTCTCCTGAGCCCTTGTTTCTCCAGCCCGAAGTAGACTATTCCAATCCTGCTGCAATTCCAACATGCGTTTCAGAGTTTGGAGGATCTCCGTGTTCTCTGAGGTTGGGTCGACTTGGGAGGAGAAGGGGCATATCTGTTCCGAGCCATGAGTGTGCCTGGAACAGATAGTGAATAGTTTAGAAGGGAATCTAAGGCACGAGTTTAGGGGAACGATGTGTATCTAGACAATTATAGATGCGTTTTTCTTATATATGAATCTGATTGTCTTTATATGGTGCGGAATTAAAATAAGACCTGGCTCTGATACAAATAAAATCATGTCACGGCCCGCTTCCCAAAATACGGAATATGGGTATGTGACGATGGCCAGCAGATACTCAAGAAGAGGGAAATCTCTTTCGTGAATACCTTGCGCTGCAGTAAATGAGCCAAATTCTCGCACACATAAACAAAAGACAACCAGAAGTTTCATTTCACATAAAAGACATATATCTAAAATAGTCTTTGTCTGAATACAAGATTGAAAACATAACAAAATAGAAATAAAAGAAGATATAATTTTGGCATCGGGACATCATAACAAGACAAAATGCCAAAATACATAAGATAAGAAATGTCAGACTCATGCCAGGTAATCTTCCTGGGTTCCTTCGAACAGTGGCTCGTCAGTCTCCTCAAGCTCTGATGCTGAAAAATAAAGGTCCGTCAGAAGTGGACCAGCAAGTGCACACACGAGAAGAAGAAACAATAATATGGAAATGTGAAAGTAAAGGGAAATATAAGTTATGCACTAGAATAAATGAATCATAAATCTGACAGTAATATAAACTGACAGGTAAGATACCAATGAGAGTAACAGAACAGTCAGGTGAAATAAGGTCATGTATGTATACTATGACATGTATATAATGAGCATGAAGCACCCTGGACAAGTAATGTCATATATCATAATCATCAGGTCACACGATCTCAAGATCGCAAGTTAAGAATCGTATGGCAATTCCACTAGTCAAGATTATCCATGTCACAAATGATAATTCTAAGTCTAGTATATTTTATTATCCTAACTAATGCAGCTGTCCTGTACCCCATCCCACAGGACAACTACATATCAAACAAGTGATGCGTTAGTGGATCCTGATTGCAGGGAGAAATAGTTCACTGTACTCAGGTATCATGTAACATGAAATAACAGGAGCGCGCATAAATAACAAGATCACGTGTGGCATCCATGCCCACAAGGGGTTACCCTTCTAAGCACATCTCCCTGGATTTCCCCTGCTACGGTCTCCCCCAATAACCCAGGCTTGGTTAATTTTATTAATTAATGTAAATGCAAGATAATGTGTGACTCAGCATGATAGGATTAGGGACCAGTATCAAGAGTATTCAGTGTCAGATAGTAGTTACATTACATATCAAAATTTCAGGAAAAATAGAACATAGTGATAACAATGAGTGACAAATGCATAATAGTATAAGTGATGCCAGTATATTAGGATGTAGACATAATCATAAAATATGAATCATGACATAGGGTGACGTCAACGTACTTGTACAATATTTACTAATCTATAGTTATACTTAAATGATTATTTTTGTATCAAATATCCTATGCATGCATGTCTTACAATACATGAGATCAAAGAAGGACATGAAAATTGAGATCGGAAAGGAATTTATAAACTAACAAAGGGACACAAAGGAGAGAGAGGGTATGTGTACTTGCCTGATGTCGTTGAAATCTGAATTCCTATAACTGCAACCGGATCTGGGTAAAATTCGCACCCTAAATATTATGTGAATTAATTAGAGACTTGACATGTTATTCATTCAGTGATAAGTTAAGTGATAATGTATTTTTTTAGGATTTATTATAATTTTGATTGGTTAATATTTTCAAATAATTTAATTTTTGAATTTATAGCAACTATTTAAAAATATATTTTCATACTAAAATGCATGCATAAACTAATAAATTGATGTATAATATTTACATATTACTGAATTACAAATTTCATATTTTTTTTTGCTATTTAGTAATTTATTGGTCATTTTTAAATAAATTATCATTGAATAGTAATTACAAAAATATTTAATTTCATTTTATTTTAAGTAATATTGCATCAAAATAATTTTATAGAGTTCAAATTTAGTTTGTGATTTTCTGTAAATTTTCTGGAATTTTTTGAATTAAATAAACCTAAAAATCAATTAAAATAAATAAAAGGCTTAACGGGTCTGTTACTACAGTAATGGGCTTGGGTCTAGTTTGCTGCAGTAAATGCTACAATAATTTTTCCACTTATTTTTATTTTATTTATTCCTTTTCTTTTCTTTTCCTTTTTCTTTTTCTTTTTCCTTTCTTTCTTTTTCTCTTTTTCTTTTTTTCTTTTTTTTATTGGGTTGGGTTCGGGTCTGTAAAATAGACCCAAACCCGGGTCTATATACAGACCCGGACTGGGTCTGTGTCCAGACCCAGTCGGGTCTATCTAAGCCCGACCAGGCCAGGCTGGGCCTGGCCTGGCTCGACCAGACCCAGGTTGGGTCTGGTCTGGCCCGACCTGGCCAGGCTGGGCCAGGCCTGGCCTGGCCAGACTCGGATCTGGTATGGCTCAGACCAGACCTGGCCTGGTCTGCACTGTGCTGTGCACAGTGTAGTGCACAGTAAAGTCCAGTGTTATTTTTTTCGATCGCAAATAAATTTCTAAAAATAAATTAAAAAATCATGATAATTAGGAGGCATATCCTAGGTGTTCTACAAAATTTTATTGTGATTTTAGCATGAGTTTTACAAGGTGAAATTAAAGCTAACATGTAATGCATACTATGTGTTCGGTGAAATGCCACAACGAACTAAATTCTACAAAAATGCAAAATAAAATACCTAAAACGCTTTCCTTCATTCTGATTATTCTTCTCCTCATCTAGCACTTCAGAATCTCGCCAAATTTGAAAGAAGGAGAGATATTGTAGTGGAAAAAAGAAAGAGAAGTTTGGGTTTTGTAAGTGACTTGAGATAATGAGATGTCCCTTTTATAGGCACCACACACACCCCTAAGCCCCCCTGAGAGTTAGGCTACGTGAGAGGAGTAGTGGGTTCATATTGGGTGAACGGGAATGAGGGGGAGAATGTGTAGGAGAAGTTAGAGAGAGTGGGGGAAGTTGGAGAAGATGGGGGGAGTAGAAGAGAGATTTAAATAGGTGGGCTTGGGCTTTTAGTGCACACGCCAATGTGGCATAGTTGTCTGGGCTTTAGGATGAGGGGCCAGTGGCCATGGGTTTGAATCTGAGAGCAAATAATCAAGGTGCTTTTGTTTTATTTAATCTAGAAAGAATAAAGGGTAAATAAAAAGGATAAAATATATATGGTTACCATTCCACATTAAAACCTATGAAGTCATAATGGTTGGTGTACTCATTTCCTTTCTAATGGGTCACGGGGTAAAACCTGCTACACATGCGGGTTTTTTTTAGTTTTTATTTTATTTTATTTCATTTTTCTTTTTGAAAAAAAATTTATGCATTATTTTATTGGATTAAACTCTATTAATTTAGAAAAATTCTCAAAAATAAATGATATCATCCTAAACATTGTTGTGAAGTCAAATTTTCAAAATTCTTCCCTAATTGTTAATTAAAAATCTCGGAGTCAGTCTGTGACTTCGATCGACCCCGAATTGAGAGTCTTCTCTAATAATTCTAAAAAAAATTCCAAAAATCTCAAAAAAATTCAGAATAATGGAAAATGATATTTTGAGCTGAAATGACCTCAATCCGACTATCAGGATAATTAAATCATCACCAAATACTAGTATTGACATACGTATATTAGGAATCGAGGGTTACAATCCTACCCACCTTGTAAAAAATTTCGTCCTCAAAATTCAAAAGTAAACAAGGAGAAGAGTATTTTAAGGTATAAGATGATGAATAGATAGTTAGAACTGAGATAAGTTACCTGAGAAGAGATGAGGATATTTAGCCCTGATCTCATCTTCCCGTTCCCAGGTGGAATCCCAGGAGAGTTTGGATCCCAAGACACCAGTACTAGAGGAATAGTCTTGTTCTTCAGAACCTTCTCCTTCTTGTTGATGATGCGGATTGGTTGAGCCTCATAGGATAGACCGTGGTTTAGTCTCAGATCTGAATAGTCCAGGATATGTTGGTCGTCCTGGACGTACTTTCTTAATTGAGAGATATGGAATACGTCATGAACACCATCTAGTGCTAGAGGTAAGGCCACCTGGTATGCTACTTCTCCGACTCGCTCAATGATGTCAAAAGGTCTAATGTATTTAGGACTTAACTTTCCACTGCAGCCGAACCTAATGACCCCTCGAGTTGGTGAAATCTTAAGAAATACATGGTCACTTACTGCAAACTCTAAGGGTCTTCTCTTACATCGGCCCACTTCTTCTGACGATCTTGAGCGGCTTTCATATGTTTCTTGATCTTGGCCACCTTCTCTATTGTTTGCAAAATCAGGCCTGAGCCAAGCAGCTTTCTTTCACCAATGTCATCCCACCACACAGGAGATCTACACTTCCTCCCATAGAGTGCCTCAAATGGAGCCATCTGGATACTAGCCTGATAGCTGTTGTTGTAGGAGAACTCCACTAAATGCATATGATCATCCCATGATCCCTTAAAGTCCAGTATACAGGCTTTAAGCATATCCTCTAGAATCTGGATGGTTCTTTTGATTGGCCATCAGTCTGAGGATGGAATGTCGTGCTGAGCTTTACTTGCTGCCTAAGCTCCTCTGGAGACTATCCCAGAAACGTGACACAAATCTAGTGTCTCTATCAGAAACAATACTAATAGGAACTCCATGCAGTTTGACTATTTCCTGTATGTACTTCTCTGTTAGTGCTTCTGTGGACTGTCCGACTTTGAAAGATATAAAGTGAGCACTCTTAGTGAGTCGGTCCACGATCACCCATATAGCATTGTTCCCTCTTGGACTCCTAGGCAGGCCTAGAACAAAGTCCATGGTGATATTCTCCCACTTCCATTCGGGAATAGGGAGTGGTTGTAGCAGCCCGGCCGTCCTCTTGTGTTCCGCCTTGACTTGTTGGCATACAAGGAAACGGGCAACGAAAGCTATCTCTCTCTTCATCCCGTGCCACCAAAAGTGTTGCTTGACATCTCTGTACATTTTAGTACCCCCAGGGTGAACCGAATAAGGGGAACTGTGAGCTTTAGAGAGCAACTCCCTTCGAACTTCCCCAGATGGTACACAGAGTCTGCTTCCAAACCGAAGCGAACCATCTGCATGGATGACTATATCCTGCCTTAGTCTGGATTCCACTTCTTCTCTGATCTTTTGCAACTTAGGGTCTTCCTTCTGAGCCTTTTTGATCTTTTCGATCAGAGATGGTTGAGTTACCAAGGTCATGAGTCTCCTAATATCTCCTGATAGAATGATCTCCAAGTCTAACCTAAGGATCTTTTCCTGCATCTCCTTCTGCTGAGTCATCAACATGAAAGATGGCTTCCAACTGAAAGCATCAGGAACTTCATTCACCTTCCTGGGGTGGTATTACAGATCTATATCATAGCCTACCATGAACTCTAGCCATCTTCTCTAACGCGTGTTGAGCTCCTTCTGGGTAAAAATATACTTGAGACTCTTATGATCGGTGAATATCTCCACACTCTCCCTGAGAAGATAGTGTCTTCACGCCTTAAGGGGAAAGATGACCGCTGCTAGTTCAAGATCATGAGTTGGGTAATTCCTCTCATGGGGCTTTATTTGTCTTGAGGTGAATGATATCACTCTGCCTCGTTGCATTAACACGCAACCCAGGCCGCGCCCAGAAGCATCACTATGTATCACCATCCCCCCAGATCCTTCTGGAATTGCTAGAACTGGTGCTATCGTCAATCGATCCTTCAGTTCCTCGAATGCTAACTGGCATTCCTAAGTCCACCGATACTTCACTTTCTTTCTAGTAAGCTTGCTTAGAGGCTCAGCGATCTTGGAGAAATTTTGGACAAACCGACAATAGTAGCCAGCTAGTCCAAGAAAACTTCTCACTTTCGTGACAGACATAGGAATTGGCCAATCTCTGACAGCTTCTACTTTGGATGGATCTACCGAGATGCCATCCCCAGATATGATATGCCCGAGGAATGAGACATGGTCTAGCCGAAAAGAGCATTTACCAAGCTTTGCATATAACTTCTCTTTTCTTAGAGTTTGTAGGACAATCCTCAAGTGCTCAGCGTGCTCCTCTTTGGTCTTGGAATAGATTAGGATATCATCAATGAAGACAATGAACAAATTGATCTAAATATGGAGCAAAGATTCGATTCATCAAGTCCATGAATGCCGCAGGAGCATTGGTGACTCCGAATGGCAAAACAAGGAACTCGAAATGTCCATATCAAATTCGAAAAGCAGTCTTAGATACATCCTCAGC
Organism: Agave tequilana; assembly: GCA_038442645.1. Taxonomy (NCBI): domain Eukaryota; kingdom Viridiplantae; phylum Streptophyta; class Magnoliopsida; order Asparagales; family Asparagaceae; genus Agave; species Agave tequilana. The sequence goes on from JAVJIF010003533.1 coordinate 38,398, forward strand.
TTTCACTCGCACTTAGTGATAACCAGAACGGAGATCTAGCTTAGAGAATGCTATGTTGCACCAAGTTAATCGAAGAGATACTTATTCTTGATTGTAACATGATTCAGCTCCCGGTAATCAATGCATAGTCAATGGCTACAATCCTTCTTCTTGAGTAAAAGGACCGGAGCGCCCCAGGGTGAAGCACTCTGTCGGATTAACCCCTTATCAAGCAAATCTTGAATCTGCTTCTTCAGTTTCGCTAGTTCTATCGAAGCCATGCGGTACGGCGCCTTGGAAATAGGGGCTGTTCCAGGCATGATTTTGATACTAAATTCAATCTCTCGAACAGAGGGTAGTCCGGGGAGGTCCTCAGGAAAAATGTCAAGAAATTCACATACCACCTCAGGTATATTAACTTGCTCCTTAAAGTTCAAGGACTCTAGCACCCCCTTCAATTGCCTCTTCTTGAATTGGGCTTGCTCCAGAGTTACATCCGCAGCATGGAATTCAAACTCTGGATGACTGGAGACCCGAAAGGTAACTTTCTTCTTCTTCCTACAGTCAATGAGAGCATAGGAAGTGCCCAACCAGTCCATATTCAAGACAACGTCAAACCCAGAGTCGTTTATGACTATCAGGTCAGCTAGAAACTCTCTACCACATATCACTATAGGGGACTTCCTACATTCCTTAGAACAGGCAACTATCCCACCTCCCGTGGCTATGTTCCAGGGATTAACCATATCATCACAAGAAATTGGGTGTCATGCAACAAAATTTGCAGAAATAAAAGAATGGGTAGCCTCAGAATCAAAGAGAACATGTGCAGGAATAGATTGTACTAAGATGGTACATGCAATGACTCCATCAGCCACTTCAACTTCCTCTAAAGTTAGATTGTAAGCCCGACCCTGCTTCCTTACTGGTCGGCCTTGTTAAGGTGTCTTGCCCTTGGTTCTAAGGAACATCTCTTGCTGGGTTGGAAGTGCAACTCGGGGCTGTACGCGGGTTGGGGCCTGCTGTGACAAGGGTCCTCTGAAGATGAAATTGTTGACCTTGGGACAATTGCAGAGCAGATGATCACTAGCCCCGCAGGCCAAGCACTTGCGGTTTGCCCGTCTACAGTCCTTCAAAGCATGACCAGGTAGATGGCAGAAGGTGCAGACCAACTCCTTTCGAGTTGTTATGGGAGCAGGTGCCGAAAATGGGGCAGGCCTCTTGGGGGTGGTGGGGGCTTGACACCGAATCTACCAGGAATATGGGTTATTGGGCGCTTCTGGGAGAGCCCTAGCAGTCGCCTCCTTTGTTGTAATATCTACTCCTGAGTCCTTGCTGTCTCCAAAACTTGGGCGTTGGTGTTGAGCGGGAGAACAATAATATGGCTCTCAATATTGATATCCAGCCCTGAAGAAATCTCCTGGCACGGTCCCCTTCTTGTGCCACCATGTATGACGCAAAGCGACTTAGTCTGGTAAATTCTGTGGCATACTGATCCACGGTACGTCCTCCTTGATTCAAATTGATGGATTATCACTCCATCTCTACTTTAGCAGTCATAGGAAAGAACTTTACCAAGAAACTTTCGCTGAACGTCTTCAGGCTGATTGGTGGAGCCAGCCTTTCCATCTCAGCGGTCCACCAGATATGGGCGATGTTAGTAAGTTGATGCTCACTACATCGACCCGGTCTTCCTCAGAAATTTTTGCGGCATTCAGCAGTTGCTTTATCTTGATCAGCCACTGTTCCACCTCTAGTGGTGTCTCATTTCCTGAGAATTTACTTGGGTGCAACCTTCAAAATCCGAGACGTTCCCCACCTTAATCGACGCATGGTCAGAGCTTAACCCCATCAGAGCATGCTCCGCAGTCTCCTGAGCCCTCGTTACTCCAGCCGGAAGCAGACCATTCTAATCCTGTTGCAATTCCAGCATGTGTTTCAGAGTTTGGAGGATCTCCGTGTTCTCTGAGGTTGGGTCGACTTGGGAGGAAGAAGGGACATTTCTGTTCCGAGCCATGAGTGTACCTGGAACAGATAGGGAATAGTTTAGAAGGGAATCTAAGGCACGAGTTTAGGGGAACAATGTGTATCCAGACAATTATGAATGTGTTTTTCTTATATGTGAATCTGATTGTCTTTATATGGTGCGAAATTAAAATAAAACCTGGCTCTGATACCAACAAAACCATGTTACATCCTGCTTCCCAAAATACAGAATACGGGTACGTGACGATGGCCAGCAGATACTCACGAAGAGGAAAATCTCTTTCATGAATACCTTACGCTACAGTAAATGAGCCAAATTCTCACACACATATACAAAAGACAACCAAAAGTTTCATTTCACATAAAAGACATACATCAAAAATAGTCTTTGTCTGAATACAAGATTGAAAACATAACAAAGCAGAAATAAAAGAAGATACAATTTTGATATCGGGACATGATAACAAGACAAAATGCCAAAATACATAAGATAAGAAACGTCAGACTCACGTCAGGTAATCTTCCTGGGTTCCTTCGAACAGTGGCTCGTCAGTCTCCTCAAGCTCTGATGCTGAAAAATCAAGGTCCGTCAGAAGCGGACCAGCAAGTGCACACACGAGAAGAGGAAACAATAATATGAAAATGCAAAAGTAAAGGGCAATATAAGTTGAGCACTGGAATCAATGAATCATAAATCTGACGGTAATATAAACTGACAGGTAAGATACCAATGAGAGTAACAGAACAGTCAGGTGAAATAAGGCCATGTATGTATACTATGACTTGTATATAATGAGCATGAAGCACCCTGGACAAGTAATGGCATTTATCATAATCATCAGGTCACACGATCTCAAGATCACAAGTTAAGAATCATATGGCAAGTCCAGGAACATCATGTAGTCAAGATTATCCATATCACAAATGATAATTCTAAGTCTAGTATGTTTTATTATCCTAACTAATGCAGCTGTCCTGTGTCCCATCCCACAAGACAACTACATATCAAATAAGTGATGCGTTAGTGGATCCTGATAGCAGGGAGAAATAGTTCACTGTACTCAGGTATCATGTAACATGTAATAACAGGAGCGCGTATAGATAGCAAGATCACGTGTGGCATCCAAACACACAAGGGATTGCCCTTCCAAGCACACCTCCCTGGATTTCCCCTGCTACAGTCTCCCCCAATAACCCCGATTTGGTTAATTTTATTAATTAATGTAAATGTGAGATAATGTGTGACTCAGCATGACAGGATTAGGGACCAGTATCAAAAGTATTCAGTGTCAGATAGTAGTTACATTACATATCAGAATTTCGGAAAAAATAGAACATGGTGATAACAATGAGTGACAAATGCATAATAGTATAAGTGATGCCAGTGTATTAGGATGTAGACATAATCATAAAATATGAATCATGACATAGGGTGACGTCAACGTACTTGTACAATATTTATTAATTTATAGTTATACTTGAATGATTATTTATGTATCAAACATCCTATGCATGCATGTCTTACAATACATAAGATCAAAGAAGGACATGAAAATTGAGATCAGAAAGGAATTTACAAACTAATAAAGGGACACAAAGGAGAGAGAGGGTATGTGTACTTGCCTGATGTCGTTGAAATCTGAATTCCTGTAACTGCCACCGACTCTGGGTAAAATTCGCGGCCTAAATATTATGTGAATTAATTAGAGACTTGACATATTATTTATTGAGTAATAAGTTAAGTGATAATATATTTTTATACTATTTATTATAATTTTGGTTGGTTAATATTTTCAAATAATTTAATTTCTGAATTTATAGCAACTATTTAAAAATATATTTTCATACTAAAATACATACATAAACTAATAAATTGATGTATAATATTTACATATTACTGAATTGAATTTCATGTTTTTTTTGCTATTTAGTAATTTATTGGTCATTTTTAAATAAATTATCATTGAATAGTAACTACAAAAATTTTTAATTTCATGTTATTCTAAGTAATATTACATCAAAATAATTTTATAGAGTTTCAAATTTAATTTGTGATTTTCTGTAAATTTTTTGAAATTTTCTGAACTAAAATAGACCTAAAAATCAATAAAAATAAATAAAAAGCTTAACGGGTCTATTGCTACAGTAACGGGTTTGGGTCTGGTTTGCTACAGTAAATGCTATAATAATTTTTTCACTTATTTTTATTTTATTTATTCCTTTTCTTTTCTTTTCTTTTCCTTTTTCTTTTTCCTTTCTTTCTTTTTCTCTTTTTCTTTTTTCTTTTTTTTATTGGGTCGGGTTCGGGTCTGTAAAACAGACCCGAACCCAGATCTGCATATAGACCCGGACTGGGTCTGTGCCCAGACCCAGTCGGGTATGGCTAAGCCCGACCAGGCCAGGCTGGGCCTGGCCTAGCTCGACCAGACCCAGGTTGGGTCTGATCTGGCCTGACCTGGCCAGGCTAGGCCTAGTTTGGCCAAACCAGATTCGGGTCTAGTCTGGCTCAGGCCAGACCTGGCCTGGTCTGCACTGTGCTGTGCACAGTGCAGTGCACAGTACAGTCCAGTGTTATTCTTTTCTATTATAAATAAATTTCTAAAAATAAATTAAAAATCATGATAATTAGGAGGCATATTGTAGGTGTTCTACAAAATTCTATTGTGATTTTTGCATGCGTTTTATAAGGTGAAATTACAGCTAACATGTAACGCATACTGCGTGTTCGGTGAAATGCTACAACGAACTAAATTCTACAAAAATGCAAAATCAATAATTGGAATGCTTCCCTTCAGTCTGATTCTTCTTCTCCTCATCCAGCACTTCAGAATCTCGCCAAATTTGAAAGAGGGAAAGATATTATAGTGGAAGAAAGAAAGAGAAGTTTGGGTTTTGAAAGTGACTTGAGATAGTGAGATGTCCCTTTTATAGGCACCACACACACACCCCTAAGCCCCCCTGAGAGTTAGGCTACGTGAGAGGAGTAGTGGGTTCAGTTTGGGTGAGTGGGAATGAGGGGGAGAAAGTGTAGGAAAAGTTAGAGAGAGTGGGGGAAGTTGGAGAAGATGGGAGGAGTAGAAGAGAGGTTTAAATAAGTGGGCTTGGGCTTTTAGTGCACACGCCAATGTGGCATAGTTGTCTGGGCTTTAGGATAAGGGGCCAGTGGCCATGGGTTCGAATCTGAGAACAAACAATCAAGGTGCTTTTGTTTTATTTAATTTAGAAAGAATAAAGGGTAAATAAAAAGGATAAAAATATATATGGTTACCATTCCATGTTGAAACCTATGAAGTCATAATGGTTGGTGTACTCATTTCCTTTCTAATGGGTCACGGGTTCAAAACTTGCTACACATGCTAGTTTTTTTAAATTTTTATTTTATTTTATTTTTTCCTTTTTGAATAAACATTTATGCATTATTTTATTGGATTAAACTCTATTAATTCAGAAAAATTCTCAAAAATTTTCAAAAATAAATGATATCATCCTATACATTGTTATGAAGTCAGATTTTCAAAATTCATTACTGATTGTTAATTAAAAATCTCGGAGTCAGTCTGTGACATCGATCGACCCCGAATTGAAAGTCTTCTCTAATAATTCCCAAAAAAATTCCAAAATTCTCGAAAAATTAAAAATAATGGATAATGATATTTTGAGCTGAAATGACCTCAATCTGACTATTAGGATAATTAAATCATCACCAGATACCAGTATTGACATACGTATATTAGGAACCGAGGGTTACAGCTACAAAGTGGGTTCTATTCGCCCACTTTGTTCAAAGATGCTTATGAATTTTGTAAGACGTGCCCTAGATACCAGATGGTGGAAGGATCTCAAAACGAGATATGATGCCCCTAGCCCAATTCTAGAAATAGAACTCTTTGATATTTGGGGCATCGACTTTATGGGTCCATTTTCTAACTCATTTGGAAACTAATACATATTGGTTGCTGTAAACTATGTGTCCAAGTGGGTAGAAGCCATGCCTAGTAGAACTAATGATAACAAAGTTGTCATAAAGTTTTTAAAAGAGAATATTTTCTCACACTTCGGAACTCCTCATGCTATCATCAGTGATAATGGTACTCACTTTTGCAATAGATCCTTTGAAGCTCTTATGCGAAAGCATGCCATAACTCACAAGTTGTCCACACCTTATCATCCTCAAACCAGTGGGCAGGTTGAGGTCTCCAATAGACAAATCAAGCTTATTTTAGAGAAGACTGTGAACCAAAATCGGAAAGATTGGTCCACCAAACTTGTAGACGCCCTATGAGCCTACAGGACCGCTTTTAAGACGATTCTAGGATGTCTCCTTATAGGTTAGTCTTTGGGAAGGCTTGCCACCTACCCGTTGAGTTAGAGCACCAGGCCTTATAAGCAATCAAGTAGTTGAATTTCGACTTGCCTAAGGCTGGTGATCTTTAGAAATTACAAATTTTCAAATTAGAGGAGTTGAGAAATGAGGCCTATGAAAATGCTAAGATCACTAAAGATAGAGTTAAAATTTTTCATGATAAACACATCATAAGAAAAACTTTTGTCCCTGGACAAAAAGTCTTACTCTATAATTTTAGGCTTTATCTTTTTCCATGAAAATTAAAATCAAGATGGCTGGGCCATTCGATGTCAAAACCGTGTTTCCACACGGTGCTATAGAGATCAGTGACACCAAGAATCGAAATGACTTTAAGGTAAATAGTCAACGCCTTAAAGCTTTCTTGAAATCGGTGCCGGTATATGAAACGGCTTTCGATCCAGTGTATCAATAACTTTCCTCTTTTCCATTTTATTTCATACATCTATATATTTCTTTCATATATTGGGGATAATGCATGAGATAAGTGTGGGGAAGGGCTCTAACATGACTAATATAACTTAAAAAAAAGAGAAATATATATATATATATATAACTTTTTGAAAGGTAAGAACAATATTTTGATATACTTTTTGTAAGAAATTAAGTCAATTTTATGGAATAGGAAAATCATAATTAGGATTTCTTATACTTGGTCAAATAAGATAACTTGTTTAATTTTTAGGGTTAGGAAGAAAAATATGAAAGTAATTTAGTTTTAATCTTTACCTTGAAGAAATATGCACACTTTATACACTTACACACTTAGGGTTCAAAGACAAAAATTCTTATGCCTAATAAAAAAAGAAATATATATATATATATCTGCAAATCTAATTATTGATTAGCTAGGTGTTTTGGCCTAAGCAAGACTTGGTGTTTCTGCAAAAGATAATTAGATAAGTTTGAATATATATATATATCCTCTGATAAAGCTGGGTATTTGTGCCTCATGAAGCATAAGTATTCACGCCTAAAAAGGTTACATTTTTGTAAATAAAAACCCTTTGTTTTGCGGCCTTGTTGCTCGAGTGTTTAAGTCCTTAGGGGTGTTTTCTCACCTGGTGCCCTAAGACTGTTTGGTCTGGGTGTCACCGACTAAAGGCTCGTTACATGGGCAGATTAGAAAACCTAATGGAATTGAGAAATAAACACCACAATAAATAAATATAAATAAGGCATAGGAGTTAATGTTAAAAAACCTTTAGTCAAACTTCAAGGTCACCATAGTGCATATGACTCAGGGTAAAGTAATAGACTCGATGAGAAATATAATTTGACTCCTTACTTTTATTGATGACATGTTTTTAAATAGAGACTAAGTTTAGGAATGAATAATTTGATATTCCTATAACTTATAGATTACTTGAACTCTTACAAATATACTTCAAATATTTTTTCTTTTCAAAATGCTTTTCGAAAATACTAACAATTTTTCTCTATTTTTATGGATTTTGTGGGTGCAATCCACTGAAAACCCTCACGACACAAAACTCCTCCTCTAGGGGAAACCTAGAGGTTTAACGGCTTGTTGCACATGCTCAGTGCAATCGAGTGACCTACGAAAGTGGTCTAATAATTGATTAGGATTAGTTTTGATGTTTTGCTCGAGGGCGAGTAAAAGATAAGTGTGGGGGTGTGATCGGTCACATATATTGCATACTTATTGTCACATTACCATGTATATTATCTAAATAAATTATATTAATAAGTACTATTTTTCTTTATAAAATGCAGGCCCATTACTAAAGGATAGGAAAGAGAAATGAGCCCAAAAGCCCATCAAATTCTGATTTAATTCAGAATTAATTTAAAATCAAGAAATCAGGGTAGGTCATGGCAAATCAGAGAGGTTGAAAAACGGTTAAAATGAATCTTCCTAAATCAAGTGGTTGAAGTCAAAGATTAAAGGTTGTTTCGTCAAAACCTAGAGCTGAAACGGAAAACCAGCAGGAGATAAAGTCAGATAACAAAACAAGGAGGTGTACCCCCTCGGGTGTGGCCACCTGGCCACACCCAGGCCACGAGCTTGTTAGGTTTTGTTGGGGGACCGTTTGCTCTCCCTATCTTTGTACGACCTCCCTTGTTTGGTTTTTGCCTATAAATACTGTATTTTTCAGAGAAAAAGGAACCCAAAATTAGTTTATGATTTTCTCTGTGTTTTTAAGGTTTAGGCTCTTTGTTAGATAGTATAGAAGTTGTATCGCTGTTTTATAATTTATAGTTCAGTTCAAATACTAGTGAAAGAGAGGAATAGAGTGATTGTAATCTGAAGATTGAAGTGACATCAATAAAAAGATCAAGCTTTCTCTTCTTCCACTCCAATTCACGAGTATGTCTTGCTTTATTTACATGTATTATTTTTCATCTTCCATGAGTATCTAAATTCATTTTCTGGGCTCACTATTGTTCCTCTCTTCGATCCCTCTTCTTGTTGAATGATTTTGATGTAAAGACCCAATGGAATCATATGCATGCCTAAACTAAGCCTTTCTTCTTTGAAAGTGTTCTTGAAGGCACATAAGGATAGGTTTGATTTTTAAACTTCTACTTCTTTTAAAACATCTCTTGAACTTGTTTTATTTCATACTTGAAATACTTGATGATTTAACATTCAATTCAAGATGATTTCTTAAAGAAAAGAGTTAACTTTTTCAAACTATCTTATTTGCTTTGCTTAAAACTTTCTAAACTCAAGCTTAAATTTTTGCCTATGATCAAGTTGAGACACTAAGGATTTCAAGAGAAGAACACATCATTTGAGTAATGAGGTAGTATGCCCATATCTTCTTCTTATATTAAAAATAACAAATCACTCTTCAAACTTTTCAAAAAAAAATCACCTTTTTCAAAGCCTTCTCTAAGTTTGCAAATTTTCTTTTAATCATTTCACTTCTCTCCATTCTCTTTTCAATTTATAAGAAAAAAAAAAAGACACCAACTCCATTCTTTGTTACTAAATAAAAATACCGAAAAGCTTCAATCGCATTTCTCCTCGTGGACACGACCCGTTAGCCCAAATCTACATGATAATTCTTATCACTTTCATTTCACGATCAACTCTGCTATCTGGATTTGGCCCCGGTCGACCGACTAGAGAGTTAGCTCTCTGGTTCTGGCCTTAGTCGACCAGACGATCGACCGTTAAGCAAGTTTGCCTGGGGTGATCGACCGAGCGGTAGACCGATAACCCCAACAGTCAGAAATCTGACCGTTTGCCGGTTGACTGATAGGTCAATTTTGATCTGTTCTGGACCCCAATGGCTATATTTTCAGACCCTTATAAAAATGGGTCTTTGGAGATTGTTTCTTCTAAGATTTTTTAGAGCAATTTTCCTCACCTTTTCAAGTATTTTAAACAAAGTTTTCAAGAGAGTTTTGTGCCAAAATTCTTTACCTTTATTTGTTTTCAAAGTTTTGGAACATCAATGAAAATTAAGTCTTTGGGAATTCTATTTTGTTCTTCATTTTATATATCCATCAAGAAATTTTTTCCAAGTATTTTTTTTTGTTGTTTTATTTTCAAATACTTTATTTCTCACACACTTGAGTTATCATATCAAATCTATCTTTAGAATCTTTGTATTGTGAGAAAAATTATTTGTGATTTTTCAAGATCACCGAGAGTGAGTTTGTGATCTTTGTAATTACCAAGTTGTAATCTTTTTCTTTGCTTTTGTTTTGTGCCTTCCCTCTTGTGTAGAGGTGTTTGTGCTGAGAGAGTGGAGTTGTGTACTCCCCATGTTAAGTTGTAATTCCTCACTGGAGGTCCCTTTGTGAAAGGTCCTGTGCGATATAGTAAAAATCCTTCTATGTGAAAGTGGGGACATAGAGCAATGGCTCGAACCTTGAAACATAACTTGGTGTTTGTGCTTGATCCACTATCTCTCAACTCTATCTCTCTCTTTATTTCTTGCATCGTCATTACTTATTCATATTCATGTGCTAGATATAGTTTATGTGCCCACACTTGTGTTCAACCAAGAGAGCTTTTAACTCAATTCTTAGTCTAGAAGAATCTAGAAGAGTAGTCCCAGAGCCTTTCATAGGAAATTCAGGCTCACTCTTGGTTACACATAGTGTGTTAGCAATTAAGTTTTAAATTCTGTATCATTTATTCTAGATTAGCTTATACACCTATTCATCCCCTCTAGGTATACTTATAATTGGTATCAGAGCTAGCGCTCCTGATATTCGGTTTAACCACCTGAAAATGTGATCCTTGGATTGCTAATTTAGATTGCTTTGCATATATATTAGTTTACACTCATGGATTTTCTTGCCCCTCCCATGTATGATGTTTTCAACATCGATATGTGAAAGTTTAAGACGAGTGCATACCTCAAAGCCCTAGGATTACATGTCTTTCTTGTCACTACCAAGAAATATTATCTTGGTAGTGACAAGTACCTAGAGGCTAATACACAAGCCATGGAGGTACTTAGGCATACACTTAGCAAAGATCACATTTCTTTAATTTCTCATTGTGATTCTGCTTTTGTAGTGTGGTACACATTGACCTCTCCCGAGCTCCAAACGACAAACTATGTAGAGAGAGAAGCTATTATGGATAAGTCCGACCAAGCTTGCTTCATGGTCCAAGGGAATGACTCCCTTGAGGTAATTTCGGACACTCATCTAGATGATAGTGCTAGTTTTTATATGATAACAATACTATAGATGCTCATGCTTTGAATGAAGAACTATCCATGTTTTGTGAAAACTTACTTTTAAAATACAAATCTTTGAAAAGCAAGATTTTTAATTTAAAAGAAAAAAATAAGAATTTATTTTCTAAACTCAACATGATTTTGTAAGAGAAGGTTGAGATTTCAAGTTAAAGAGTTCCTTGAAACCCAACTTCAGCTTACTTTAAATGAAAATAAAATTTTAAAGAATAAAAATGAGTTTGATAATGTTTTGAAGAAAAATGAGGTTTTGTCTTTAAAACTTGATTTTGTTTTAAAAACAATAATTCTTTGAAAAATAAAATTGTTTAAATTTCAAAAGAATTGGATTTAATGTCAAAGAAAAATATTTCTTTGAAAAATGATTTTTCTTCTCATGTTTGTCATGTTTCTATTGCTCCTTCCTCTATTGATAAACATGTTGCTTGCTTCATTTCTTTTTCAATTATTAAAAATGATATTTGTGTTTTGAAGAAGAGTGTAGATTGTTTGGGCACCACTTTGAGTCAATGTGCCATGAACCACATACGATTGGAATCCATGTTTCATAAAAATATGTTCCACATATTCATGCACACAAATCACGG
>JAVJIF010003533.1:55000-85938 GCA_038442645.1 Agave tequilana
TATTTCTACTCAAGACTTAGATGACCTTATCATTCACTGTCAGGATGCGAACCATAATTATATGTTCAGAATTAGCGAATCTGAAGTTAAAGAGGCCTTGAAGAGGATGAAGTAAGGAAAGTTATTGGCCCAGATAGAATTCCTATTAGGGTATGGAGATGCTTAGGAGACATGGGCGTGAGATGGCTGACAAACCTCTTTAACAAGATCTGGCTAATTAAAAATATGGCAAATGAGTGGAGGAAAGTATCTTAGTACCTCTCCATAAGAACAAGGGTGATATTCAGAGTTGTTCAAACTATCATGGAATAAAACTCATGTGTCACACCATGAAGCTTTGGAAAAGGGTAATTGAATACAGATTAAGGCAGAATGTTATAATATCAGAGAATCAGTTTGAATTCATGTCGGGGCGATCAACGACAGAGGCTATTCATTTGCTTCGTCAACTTATAGAGCGATTTCGAGAGAGGAAGAGAAATTTGCATATGGTCTTTATTGATTTAGAAAAAAACTTATGATAAGGTGCTAAGAGAGGTATTATGGTAGACACTGATGAAAAAGGGAGTCCCCATCATATTGACATAATCAAGGATATGTATGATGGAGTAGTGGCAAATGTCAGAACTTCTGGAGGTATAACAAGTAATTCTTCTATCACAATTAGATTGCATCAAGGATCTGCATTGAGTCCCTTCTTATTTGCCATGGTGATGGATGTGCTTACTAGAGCTATTCAGGATGAGATACCATGGTGTATATTATTTGCTAATGATATTGTCCTAATCGATGAGACGAGAGCTGAGGTAAATGCCAAATTGGAGTTATGGAGGCAAACTATAGAATCTCGAGATTTTAAATTAAGTAGGGCCAAAACAGAGTATATGAAGTGTAAATTCAATAAATAGGGAATCCAAGATTATAGTATTGTGAGACTAGATGGACAATAAATACCGATGAGGCTTCATTTTAGGTACTTGGGTTCTATTATCTAAAAGGATGGGAAGATCGGTAGTGATGTCAACCATAGGATCCAAGCCGTCTGGTTAAAATGGAGGAGCACAACAGGAGTTTATGTGATCATAACATTCCTTAGGCTGAAGGAAAAGTTTTATCGGACTGTTATTAGGCCAGCTTTGTTATATGGCACAGAATATTAGGCTATAAAAAGACATCATGCTCAGAAGATGAGTGTAGCAGAGATGTGCATGTTTCGTTGGATGTGTGGTAAACATGAAGAGATAAAGTGAGAAATAAGGATATTCATACTAAGATAGATGTAACCTCTATAGAAGAGAAGATGAGAGAAAATCGCCTACAGTGGTTGGTCATGCGCGACGTAAACTTACAGATGCGCTAGTCCATTGAGTAGAGCGTATCAATTTAGGAAAAGTTAAAAGAGCACAGGGGAGACGAAAGAAAACATAGATGGAGGCAATACGACAAGATATAGTGGCTAAAGGTCTTAGTGAAGGCATATTGCTCGATAGAAATGAGTGGAGAAAGCTGATCCATGTGCCCGATCCGGCATATTCTCTTTTGGTTCATGTAGCCTACCCCAAATACTTGGGACAAATGGCTTAGTTATTGTTGTTGTACATATTTTCGTGCATGGTTTCCCTCCGATCACGTTGCTGCAAAGTGTCAAAGATACGGGTTGATGGGGGAAGTGGTGTCAATATCCTATATAGACATACCCTAGATCAAATGGATGATACTCCCAAGTTGGCCCGAAAAATGATCATCCCTCAGACTCAGTCGCTTCTCTATGGTTCGATGGGAGAGAAGCTTGTTCTCCCGGAACAGTCGAGTTCCCGGTCCGAGCGGATCCATACAATATCGTCACGGAGTTCTGCGTCCTCGACGTCGAATATTCCTACAATGCCATCCTTGGGAGGCATGGATCCACTTGATGAAAGTAGTCCCACCTACCCATTATCAGCTTCTAAAGTACCCCACACCATCAGGAATAGCCGACATAAGGGGTGACCAGTCACCCAGGCAATGGCCAGGACAATAGCTGCAGCAACTCGGAGGAGGATTGGATAAGCGTAAAAAGCCCCTCGTGCATGTCCTAATGAAGACTCTCCTGTAAACAAGAAGCAGAAGAGGATTACTGACCAATAGCAATCACACCATGACGAAAGCCAAGATCCTGATTTCCCCATCGTGTCAGGAGACCTCAACAGTAAGATAGAGGAGGAGCCTGAGTCATTCCAGACCTGCTTCACCCGGAGCGGACTCTCCGAATCGGCTCAAACTAGCACCCTCATGAGAAGATATTGTTTAAACATTTCTTGTCGAACAATTTAGACACGTTTGCGTGGTCTCCCAATGATATGCCTGGAATTAACCCCGAGGCCATCTATCACAAGCTTTCCACCAAAGCGGATGCTAAACCAGTGAAGCAGAAGCCTAAGGGAATGAATGAAGAATGGAGTTGCGCCATCAGTGATGAAATCGACCGCCTATTTTAAGCTAGATTCATTCGATAAATGTTCTATCCCGACTGGCTCTCTAATGCCATTCTCATGAAGAAAAAGAATGGCAAGTGGAATCTTCATCGACTTTACCAATCTCAATGAAGCTTGCCTGAAGAACAGTTATCCCCTTCCAAGATTGACCAACTAGTAGAGGCGATGATGGGCTACAAGCTCCTTAGCTTTATGGATGCCTATTCTGGATATAATCATATCAAGATGCACCCATCATTCGAAGACAAGACAACCTTTACCACTGATCGGGGAATTTGCTGTTACAAGGTGATGCCCTTCAGACTCAAGAATGTTGGGGCCACTTTCTGATGAATAGTTAACAAAGTCTCCAAAGACCTGACTGGGAGCACCATGTACGTATACATTGATGAACATGTTGGTAAAAAGTGTACAGCGCACGAATCACCTCCAACATCTAGACAAAGCATTCAATCTCCTTAGGCAATATAAGGTGAAGCTCAACCCTAAGAAATGCACATTTGGGTAGCTTCCGGAAAGTTTTTAGGATGTCTAGTCACTCAACTGGGCATCGAAGCCGACCCCAATCAGATATCTGCAATTCTAAACATGAAGTCACCTACTTGTGTGAAGGATATCCAGATGATGAATGAACATCTTATATCCCTCAACCGATTCATCAGCAGATCCATGGACAAATGTAGGCCCTTCTTCCAAGCCTTGAAGAAGAATGGGCTGACTTTCGCTGGAACAAGGAATGCGGGATAGCCTTCCAAGGATTGAAGAGGTATCTGACTTCACCTCCCCTACAATCAAAGCCTTCCTCATGATAGACGCTATATCTTTACCTCAGTTCGTGAAGGTGAAGGCATTCAGAAGCTAATGTATTACGTCAACCACTCCATGAACGGACCGCAAACCAGATACCAAAGGCTAGTGGTCAGTTTTTGACCTATGCAAGATCACGCCATGTGTCCATCTAACAGGCACGCGACACGTGGCAACTTCCAGAACTCCCATCAGGAGTATTCGGTCAATTCGAACTCTAAGTGGATCAGTAGTTACAAGGAAGAGATAAAGTAGTTATGAAAAACCCTATCTCAAAACCAAATTTTCATTCGAACTTAGTAGTTACAGCTCGGAAAAGATCAATCACATAAACAATTAGGTGCAGACTACCAGATAAAGATGAATGCTCGCCCAACTATTTCAAACCAAGATGTTCAGCTCTGAACTATCTCTGATATAAGAAGTTAGATGTTTAAACAAAGCTGCACTCTGTAGCCTTATCCAACAGACACCACTTGTATAAATAGAAAATCCCTCCTAACGTGAGAAAGGACGACCAATTGAGTCTAGAAACTCTAGCATACCAGAGAATCACCTTTGTAATTGTCATTATTATAGTGGAATCTGTCTCTACCTCTCTGTGATTTTGGTTTTTCAGGTTTTACACGTAAGTCTCTGTGTTTGTATTGCTTTTTCTGAGATTTATTTGACCTGTCTTCATAATTTTGGTGCTTGGATAAGTTCTATGGGAAATTACCCACAATAATATGTATATATAAATAAGAATGAGTATACAAATATCAAATTCATGAGAATTATATGTATAACTCATTGAAATCACCAACCTATATGCATATGTCAAAGAAATAGCCATCAAGCGTATACAAGGTATGGTCACCTAACCATCCTCCCACTTAGGGTAGATATTTTCAAAAATAAATAATTTGAAAATAGTTGAGTATAAATTGAAAATACTATCAAGTTAAGAATAAAAGATCTAATTTAAAATAGCTTTAGAAATTAGTTCAAAATTCTTTAAATATGAAACCGATCATATACATCTTATGAAGCATGATAGTTACTTAAGAATTGTCACTCAAAATTTATATAGCATGAACAAGCTCATGAATGAAATATAAGGAATAAAATCTATTAGGAATTATATGAATAAGCATAAGGTGAATGCACAGCATTCATGTAAGTAACACATTCATGAAAATAATAATGTTGTAAATAACTCATCAAAACTCAAATAAAATTCTTTTTAAAGCTTTGACATATACAAAACTTGATTTGTAAAAAAATGAAAATACAAATCAAAAAAAAAAAATTCATTCAAGAATCATCGAAATATATCTACCAACAAGATATTCAATAAGCATATAGAAGATGCAAGATAAAGTTCAAGATACATATAAATTTTATCAAAACTAAAGCATATATATATATATATATATATATATATATATATATATATATATATATATATATATATATATATATATTCAAATATAAATTGAGTACACAATAGATTATATGGCATACAAATCAAGTGTCTATAAGGATACAATATGTATATCACATAGTTTTAACAAGATTTACGAATACATAAAGCTAATCACATGAAAACATCTCATAAGAGATTAAACATGAATCTCAAGAAATTTACACAAAACTACATCAAAACAAAAGCACTTTCAAAGAATTATATGTGCAAATGTAAGAATCATCAAAACTAGAATATACGCATATAACTAAAAAAGAATTGAGTACACAAAGGATATGAATCAATTTTGCACAAAACGAGAGTGTATCTTAAAAGTTAAACAAGTATATCACATGTTCTAATAAAATTTGCATTTAAACATATAACATGCAAATGTGATATTCTAAAAATCCATTTAAGGTATTTACTAAACATAACATGGAGGATAGAGATAGTTATCAAATCGATGGAACTAATCTTTATTCTTTCAAACCCTGGTGGCCCTCCCACAAACACTCCTTGATAGTGATGCATTCATTTATTTGTGTCCATCAAGCTCAAATGCATCCTCCACCTAGACACCAATCCTTTCACGTCTTGTGAAAGCCCACAATTACATCATACATAATAGGTGTGGATTTTGTGAAATCACCTAAAGGGGTGAATAGGTGACTAGCTAATCTAATGTTGAATTAAAGCGAAATTAAAACTATTTATGCAAACTAAAAACTGTTAAGCTAGCACACCAAGTATAATATAAGAGTGTAACCAAATTCTCGATGAAGGGCTCTGAACTATCTCCTCAAGATTCCTCTAGATAAGAGTTGAGGTGCGGCTATGGCTCTTTGGTTGAATACAAGTGTGAGCAAACAATCCCCAAGCATATAACAATTAAGCACAAGATATATCAAGTATATAAAGAAATAAGCAATGTTAGTATGCAAGATATAAACACAAGTGAGCGATAGAGAGAGCAATCGCAAACACGGGAGATTTTTTTTGAGGTTCGAGCACCTTTGCTCTACGTCCCCGCCTTCAACACTATGAAGGATTTTCACTAAAAATCGACACCACCAGATCACTCGGTGCCGCAACACCTACAACGAGTTCACACTATAACTCCTTGGACTCACTAGTCCCTCTCTTATTCCCACAAGAACTACACACCGCAAGCACACTAGCTTATTGGCCCAGAGGCCTTCCACTCTAGTTTTGATGATGATTAACTCATGTAGTTATAGTTTACTAATAATCTTGTGATGTTTAGTTTCAGATACTTAACCAAGATATTAGTAGGTGATTAGCTTCAATAAGGTGTTTTGGAGCTGTCACATGGTGATTCAAGAGCCCGAGCGTCAAAGTTCATATCTAGCACTCGTTGGAGTCAAGCTCGGTGGATCATGTTTGGATCGAGTCGGCTTGAAGATGGAGTTCGACAAGTAGACTTCGGTACATAGTTTAGTTTATAGTTTAGAACCATTTGTTAAAGATTAGATAGTGTGATATGCTCAAGTTCACAACACACACTTGTTTAAAGTTTCATGTTTATTGATTTTTAGTTTTTGATTTAACCGATCTTGGTTTTCATGAATAGATAGAATCAAAATAAGTTTACATGGTTTAATGTATATTAGATTTGTTCTATATACATCTATACTTCAACTATTTAAACAAACTTAGTTTGATAGTCTATTTCATGAGTTTGGTGTTTTGGTATTTTAACAAAACATATTTTTGGATTTTAAGTCAAAAATATTGATATATATATCTTTCATGTATATTGGATTATATCCATATACGATATGCTTCAAGTTGTTTAAGTATCATGTTTTTGCATTTGGATGAGTTTTGAACAAAACGATTTTTCATTTCAAAAATTCAAGTTTTGGAAAATACGGATTTTGGTTTTCGGCAAAATTTCTAAGTCACAAAAATAGCTCAAATTGTTTGAAATATGTGTTGAATTTTTCTACACATGTTTATATATCAAAGTATTATACTGAAACTATTTTTTTGGATTTTTAGAGATTTCATAGGATTTATTTGGAAATTAAAAACCTTGTTTTCAAGTCCCTTAACAGCCCTGCTAGGCTCTGGTGGTCGACCGGAACGGTCGACCGGACCAGGAGCCGGTCGACCGGAACGGTCGACCGAATGTGCACAGAACGTGCACAAGGCCATTTGGTTTGCCGGTCGACCGGGCGGTCGACCGGAGGTTGACCGGAAGACGGTCGACCGGGCGGTCGACCGGAGGTTGGCAACGGTCAAATTTCGACTGTTGGCCGGTCGACCGGGCGGTCGACTGGAGGTTGGCAACGGTCAAATTTCGACTGTTGGCCGGTCGACCGGGCGGTCGACCGGATGGTCAATTCTGACCATAATTAGCTGCCAATGGCTAATTTTTCAAATGGCTATATAATGGGTTTTCTCTTCACTGTTTTGACCAAGAATTTTGAGAGCTTATTTTCTGATCTTACTAGTGTTTTTATAGCAATTAAAAAGAAGTTTTGGGCCTTAAAGTTTACATTTGATTTGGTATTTTTTTTAGAGTTTAGAAAATCAAAGAAAAGTGATTTTGGGAAAAGTGTTTTTGGTTTAACTTCTTCATCCTTATTTTTAGTTTTTCCTAAGGATTTTCTTTGAGAATTTATTTTCCATTCCTTTGGTTTTTCTCACACTTGAACTTATTATTCTATCCTATCTATTAGGATCTTTGTTTTGTGAGAAAGAATTGGTTTGTGGTCTTTTGATCACTAAGTTGTAAACCCTCCTACTTTGTGTTATCCCTCTTGTGTAGAGGTTGATTTTTGGAGTGGTGGCTTTGTGCCCTATCCCTCTAGTGAGAGGTTGATTTGTTGTTTGGCTTTGTGCCTATCCCTCATTTGTGAGGTTGATTTGTGGTGGCTTTGTGCCTAACCTCTAAGTGTAGAGATTGTGTTTGTAATTGAGAGAGGAGTTGTGTACTCCTGGTTGTATTGCCCCAAATCCTCAGTGGAGGTTCCCTGTGTGAGAGTCTTGTGTGGACAAGTTAGTGAAAATTCTTCAGTGTAAAGGCGGGGACGTAGAGTTGTGTGCTCGAATTTCGAACCAAATCTCGGTGTTTGCGTTTGATCCATTGACTCTAACTCTCTCTATTAATTTGTGCATCTATTTATATTGCCATATCATATACATGCTTGTGTTGTTTGTGTGTGCCTCACTTGTGTTTAACCACGAGAGCTTCATATAGCACCTCAACTCTTATTCAGAGGAATCAAGAGGAGTTAGTCCAGAGCCCTTCACCGGGAATTTGGCTACACTCATTGGTTATACTAAGTGTGTTGCAATTTAATTTTAATTTTCATTTTGTTCATTAGAGTAGCCGTACACCTATTCACCCCCCTCTAGGTGTACTTACATAGCTTACCGAGGCTACACCTCTACACTGAGCTCTCACTAGAAATCGAAACAACGTGAACCCGCAAGTCTGCCTCCTCAAATACAATGTAGGACACTTTAGTGATCTAAACACTTTGATCACCTAAAACTCTCTCACAATAAAGATCCCTATAGGATTGATGTACCAATGGGTTGCTCACGTATTTGTGAGAAAAACTTAGATAGAATTTGTGTTGAAAAACTCAAGAAATCTCTTTTCAAAACACGCTTGAAAAACTCTCCTTTTGATATGAAATATTGGCTCTAAAACAAGTAGGGATAAACACTAAAAGATGTATCAAAAACTAGCTTGAAAACTCACTTCAAATCTAATCTAAAACAGTCCAAGGGAAGCCTCTTTTATAGGATCCCAAAATATGATTATTGGAGACAAATCAACAGCTGACGCTGCTGTCGGTCGACCGCCCAGTCGACCGGCCAACGGTCAGATTTCTAACCGTTGTGCCAGCGGTCGACTAGCCGGTTGACCGTGGCCTAGATACAGAGAGCAAAAACTCTCTGCCAGTTGACCGCCCAGTCGACCAGGGCCATTTCCAGAGAGCAAACATCTCTGGCGGTCGACCGGGTCGGTCGACCGGCCCTCCAACCAAACAAAGTCATGCATGTTTGTGCACGTCGGTAGGCGATCGACCGAACTCTGGCTCAGTGGACCGTGCGGTCGACTGGCAGAAGGCCAGAAACAGGTTTTTAGGGATTTAAAACTCGGTATTTTTCCTTCAAAAAATCTACAAAAATAAGTTCATTGGTATACTTTGAAATACAAACATGTTTGATTAAAAATCAAAATATATTACAAACATTTTGAACTATTTTTGTAATGTAGAAGTTTTGCCTTAAACAAAAACTTGTATTTTCCAAAAATAATTTTTCTAAAACTTCTCCAATTACAAAAACAAGATATTCTAAACACTTTTGAAACTTAGTGTGTATGGATATGATCCACTACACATATATAATAAAATATCTATGTTTTGACAATATGCTCTAAAATAAGTTCTGATAAAATCATGTTTGTTTTGTATCTTAAAAATCAAACCAGTATTTTCCAAAATAAAAACTCTTTTATGAAAACATATAAATCTTGTGTGCAAGTGTATATGAACTTGAGCAATCTACCAACTAATCTATCCTTTACATTTTATCTAAAAATAAAATCTTACCACAAACAAACCTAGACACAAGTCTACTCTTGAAATCTTCTCTTGAGAAACTTCTTCTCCTTCTTGACTTGGTCCAAATCTTGATCCAATGAACTAGACTCCTCTTGAGTACTTGATGTGAACTTGATGCGCGAGCGCTTGAATCAACATGTGCTAGCTCTAAAACTTAACTTTAAATCCTTTATTGAAGCTAAATACCAACTAAGATCTTGATCAAATATCTGAGACTAATTAAACACAAGATCATTAGTACTATAACTACATGAGTTAATCATCATCAAAACTAGAGCGATGGGCCTTTAGGCCAACAATCTCCCCCTTTTTGATGATGACAAAACTCATGGAGTTATATATGCATGGATTAAAGTTAAGCTTTATAGAAGCTCCCCCTTAACTCATGCATAACAATAAACAAATAGATATTCAATACATAAACTAAACAAATATAGAATGTGAGAGAAACATGCATAAGCCAAAAAGTCTTTTCTCCAAAAACCTTCTCCCCCTTTTTGTATAAACTTTCAAAATCCTTCTCTCTTATTTTGTATAAACTCAATATATGCATAAACTCAATTTCTTAAATATGCATATATAAACTCAAATCATTCTCTCCCTTTTTGTCAATCATCAACAAAGGGGTAAAAACAAATCAATAATAAGGATATATATACGATATATATTCATGAAGAGGAAGACATTAAGTTAGCTCCCCTGCATACATGTATTGCATGAAGAAGGGATGACAAAAACCTAACTCACATAAAGCATAATATACAATGCATAAGTAGAGATGTTAAGCTCTCCTACACACGTGTATCACATAAAGAAGAGATATCAAGCTCCTCAATACAAGATACACTCAACATGAATCTATATATAGAAGAGATGTTAAGCTCCCCTTGCATATAGGCAATACAAATCAAAACATTTTTAAAAATCACTTTAAAGACAAATTTGAATTTTCTTAAACCAAATTTTGAGATACCACTTGTAAGTAAATAAAATTTTAAGATATCACAAGATATTTGATACCAAATGAAATTGAAAATTTTGATACCAATTGAAATTGAAAATTTTGATACCAATTGAAATTGAAAATTTTGATACTAATTGAAATTGAAACATTTGTAAATTTTGATACCAATGAAAGTAAAATATTTTATTTTTGATACGAATTGAAATATATGGTAAATTTTGATAACAAATAAAAGGTAAAGCATTTTTTATACCAATATGAATTCGAAACCAAATTGAAACCAAACATATAGATACCAATTGAAGTATGTTGTAAATTTTGATATCAGTTAAATGGTAAAATATGAAGTATATTTTGATACCAATTGAAATATCAATTGAAAATAATGCATAAACTTATTAAAATACTAATTGAGATACCAATTAAAATCAAGATTAAGGTCAAGCTTAGCATAAACATAATTTGTACTTTAAACATATAAGGATATTGTAAATCAAGTACAATCAAATCATATATATGTATGAAAATGAAAATACCAATTGAAATTGATATTATTTGAAATTTGAAGCATACATATATAAGAAAACATACATGAGTATACAAAAATAGAATTACATGAAGAACATGTGTATAACTCATAACTATCCACCCTATTCATGCACATGATAAAAAGTTTTCAATAAGGCTCACAAGGCATGGTCGCCCATCCATCCGCCCTTTGAGCGTAGAAGTTTTCAAAAAAAGATTTAAAAATAGTTATATTTTGAAAACGCTACCAAATGAAGAATAAATAACTAGTTAAAGTAATTTTGAAAAACTAGTTAAAAATCCTTTAAAGATGAAAACAAATCATATATCCATAAATTATTGCAAAGAACACAAAAATTGACACTCAAAATCTATAAAGCTAAAAAATGTGCTCATGAAATAAAATCATGAGTAAACAAAAAATAATGTGAGTGTACAAAGGTTATGTGATTAGCATAATCATGAAAAATAGTCAATGAGGCTCAAAACAAACATGAATATCTTTTATAAAAAAACATGTAAGTTACACAAATGAATTTTTTATTTAAAAAAAACTTCAAGGTATATGTATATTTTATCCAAAACTAGAAATATACATAATATCCTAAACAGAAAAGAGTCTATAATATAATTTGCATGAGGCAAGTGACTCAAGGGTGTATATGTATATTTATTAGTTTTAGATAAGAATAATATATACATGAAGACAAACATGCATAAGAATAGGGAACAAGTTAAAATGCGCGAATCATCAAAACTAGATTATACATGTACATGTAATGAGTACAAATGAGTAATGAAGTACAACATATAAGAATCAAATGTTGCTCATTACTTGTACAAATATAGCATAAGTTTTAATAAAATCTACATCTAAATAAGCATTCACCTCATGAAGCATAAACACAAAATATGAACATGCTAAAAATTATTAATGTAAAAGCATGTAAAATAAATAAGAGTTTAGAGATAGTTACCAAACCGTATGAACTATTCTCTAAGTCTCCAAAACATGGTGGTCCTCCACCAAAATTCCTTGATAGCGGTGAATCAATTTGTATGTCCATTTAGTCCATGCATCCACCACCAAGGCACCAAACCTCTCACGTCATGTGAGAGCCCACACCTATATCAAACACAAGAGGTGAAGACTTTGAAACCCATTTTCTTTTGGGTCCACAAAGGTTAGCTTTGTTTCGAACCCAAACATTTTTATTAGCAAAATTAATATGGTTTATCTTATCATAACAAAACTTTGTTAAATTGTCTTTGTGGCCGCAATGTGTACATTTGTACACTCTATGATGCACATGAGAATGAGTGTGATCATGATGGGCAAGGTGTGCATATGTGTGCCATGGGTGATGTATATGTACATGTGGAGCTTGTTTCTTTTGAAACAAGGTCCAATCTATTATGATTAAATGCACAATTGCTCAAAGTTGTGCTCAAACAATTTATTCTATTTTTTAAAAATTTAATCTCATTTTTATCAATGGTCACATGAAAAGCATGGTAAGAATGAGAATCAACAATCTTGTTCTTTTTAGAAACATTTTCCTTTTCCTTTGAAGCAATTTTTCTTTTTAAAGAGTTGTTTTCATTCAAAGTAATTTCCTTTTTTTCACCAAAATAATTTTATTTTTCAAAGAAGTATCTTCACAAAGATCATTCAATTTAGAAGTCAAGGAAATATTATCCTTTTTCAACATATCATTTTCTTTAGAAATGCATTCCAATTTATTTTGAAAAGAATCTTTTTCTTTTAACATGAAATTAAATTTATTTTTTAATTTCTTATTATCCTTTTTAAGCAACTCATATTTTTCAAGAAGTTGTTGACAAAAATATTCAAGCTCATAATATGACATGTCAACATCCTCATCAAGCTCGGGTGTTATCCCCTTGGACCATGTAGCATAAGTTGGAAGCATCACTTCCATCATCCGAGTTGCTCCCCGCATAGTATTGCTCTTGTTCGCCAAGGGAGACTATAGTGTTTCATACTACAAAAGTCGAATCAAAGTCAGAAACCTAGATAAATATTCATCATTTAGGGTTGACTTTAAAGCATAGATGGCTTTTGCATTAGCCCCTAGATGTTTTCCATTTAAACAAAATGAATCTTTAATAGTGGCAAAATAAACATAAATCCCTAAGGCTTTGAGGTACAATGACATCTTAACCTTCCAAGTTTGGATGTTAAGAATATCAAAAGTGGGAGGTGACATGAAATCCATGTGTGTGTATAAATATTGTGATTAGCCGAAATAGGATCTTTTACTCTAGGTTGTTAAACCCAAATCAAGAGCACAAGGCTCTGATACCAATTGAAATCACATAGAGGGGGTGAATAGGTGACTAGCTAATCTAATGATAAATTAATGCAGAATTAAAACTATTTATGTAAATTAAAAACTATTAAGTTAGACACACCAAGTATAACACAAGAGTGTAGCCGAATTTCGGTGAAGGGCTCTGGACTATCTCCTCAAGATTCCTCTAGATAAGAGTTGAGGTGCCGCTATGACTCTCTTTGTTGAATACAAGTGTGAGCAAACAATCCCCAAGCATATAACAATTAAGCACAAGATATATCAAGCATATAAAGAAATAAGCAATGTTAGTATGTAAGATATAAACACAAGTGAGAGATAGAGAGAGCAATCGCAAACACGGGAGATTTGTTTCGAGGTTCGAGCATGCTTGCTCTACATCCCCACCTTCAACACTATGAAGGATTTACACTAAAAACCGAATTCACTAGATCACTCGGTACCGCAACACCTACAATGAGTTCACACTAGAACTCCTTGGACTCACTAGTCCCTCTCTTGTTCCCGCAAGAACTACACACCGCAAGCACACTAGTTTGCCAAGGCCGCACCTTACACCAAGCTCTCACTAGAACTCGAAACAACGCGAACCCGCAAGTCCGCCTCTTCAAATACAATATAGAACACTTTGGTGATCTAAACACTTTGATCACCTAATACTCTCTCACAATAAAGATCCCTATAGGAATGATGTAGCAATGGATAGCTCACGTATTTGTGAGAAAAACTTGGATAGAATTTGTAGTGAAAAACTCAAGAAATCTCTTTTCAAAACACTCTTGAAAACTCTCCTTTTGATATGAAAATATTGGCTCTAAAACAAGTGGAGATAAATACTAAAAGATGTATCAAAGACTAGCTTGAAAACCACTTCAAATCTAATATAAAACAGTCCAAGGGAAGCTTCTTTTATAGGCTCCCAAAATATGGCCATTGAGGCCAAATCAGCAGCTGACGCTGCTGTCGGTCGACCGCCCGGTCGACCGCCCAACGGTCAAATCTCTGATCATTGTGCCAGTGATCGACCGTCCGATCGACCATGGCCTGGATATAGAGAGCAGAAGCTCTCTGCTAGTCAACCGCCCGATCGACCGGGGCCATTTCCAGAAAGCAAAGCTCTCTGGCGGTCGACCGGGTCGGTCGACCGGCCCTCAAGCCAAACAAAGTCGTGCACGTTTGTGCACGTCGGTTGACCGCCCGTCGACCGACCTCTTGCTCGGTCGACCGGCAGAAGGCCAGAAACAGGTTTTTAGGGATTTAAAACTCGATCTTTTTCCTTCAATAAAATCCCATAAATTTTCATAAATTCTACAAAAATAAGTTCATTGATATACTTTGAAATAAAAACATGGTTGATTAAAAATCAAAACATATTACAAATATTTTGAACTATTTTTGTAATGTAGAAGTTTTGCCTTAATCAAAAACCTGTATTTTCTAAAAATGATTTTTTCAAAACTTCTCCAAATACAAAAACAAGATATTCTAAATACTTTTGAAGCTTAGTGTGCATGGATATAATCCACTACAAATATATGATGAAATATCTATGTTTTTTATAATATGCTCTAAAATAAGTTTTGATAAAACACGTGTATGTTTTGTATCTTAAAAATCAAAACGGTATTTTTCAAAACAAAAACTCTTTATGAAAACACATATAAATCTTGTGTGTGAGTGTATATGAACTAGAGCAATCCACCAACTAATCTATTCTCCTTTATCCATGATCCTTGAATCTTTTTATCATCTTATCCACATAGTAAGATTGAGATATACTGATTCCATCTGGTGTTCTTATGATTTAATTCCTAAAATTACATCAGCAACTCCCAGATTCTTCATGTCAAAATTATTGGATAACATTCTTTAGTAGACTTAATAATGTCAATATTAGTCTTAAGTATCAACATGTCGTTTACATAAAGACAAACAATGATACATGCATTTTCAACTATTTTAGTGTAAACACACTTATCGCATTCATTAATAGTGAATCCATCTTTGATCATGACACCATCGAATTTCTCATGCTATTATTTTAGAGCCTGCTTTAGACCGTATAAGGATTTTATCAATTCACACACTTTGTATTCTTGGCCCTTGACTATAAATTCTTCAGGTTGTTCCATATATTTTCTTTATTTAATTCACCATTTAAGAATGCAATCTTGACATCTATTTGATAGATATCTCAGTTATGCAATACTGTAATTGCAATTAACATCCGAATGGAGATTTTTCTTGTTACTAGTGAATAAGTATCGAAGTAGTCAGGTCCTTCTTTTTGTCGATAACCCTTGGATACTAATCTAACCTTATACTTATCGATAGATCCATCAAGTTTTAATTTTCTTTTAAATATTCACTTACTCCCAATTAGTTTACTATCATGGGGCAAGTTTGCCAATTCCCAAGCATGATGACTTAGTATGGATTCTATTTCTCTATTTATAGTTCCTTTCCACATTTGTGCTTCTGAGGTAGACATAATCTCTTTAAATATTTGAGGCCCGCTTTCAATAGCATATGTTATGAAATTTGGACCAAAAGATTTTGAGATTCTAGATCTCTGACTTCTTCTTGGTTCATTTTCTGCATTAACAATCGGTTCCTTGGGGCTTTCATTTTTGAACGCCATCTTATGTGTTCTTTTTCCAGAAATCTTATCTGTTTCCCGTTTGTATGGAAAGATCTCTTCAAAGAACACAACATCTCTAAATTTGATAATCATATTACATGAATATCTGGTATTTCTAATTTATGAACCAGAAATCTATAGGTACTACTATTCAAGGCATGGCTTATGAATAAGCAGTATATTGTTCTTGCTCCCAACTTAGTCTTTTAGGCAGTAGTGCTAGTACCTTTGCAAGGCACCCCCACATTTTAAGGTAATGGTAGGAAGGTATCCTTCCATGCCATAACTCAAATGGTATAAGACCAAGTTTCTTGTAAGGTACTCAATTTAGAATGTAATTTACAATTAACAGAGCTTTCCCCCACAAGTTCTACGGAGCTTCAGAACTTACGATCATAGAATTGACCATCTCCTTCAAAGTCTTATTCTTTCATTTAGCAATTCTATTTTGCTGAGGAGTATATAGTGCTGTAGTTTGATGGATTATACCAAATTTAGCACATAACTCACTAAAATCATTTGATTCATATCTCCGCCTTGATCATATTTTAGAATCTTAATATTCTTGTTGAGTTGATTCTCAACTTTGGCTTTATATGTTATAAACATATTCATTGCCTCATCCTTACTGTTTATAAGATACACATAACAGTATCTTGTACAGTCATCAATAAAAGTAATAAATACTTTTTTCTGTCTCTAGTTGGCGTACTTCAAGTCACACAAGTCGCTATGAATTAACCCTAATGGTTCTGTATTTTGATTAATTGAGTGAAATAAATGTTTCGTGAACTTGGCCTCAACACAAATCTCACACTTGCAAATTTCTTCCAAGTTGAGTTTAGGAATATATCCTAAATTAGACAAGTTTTTTAAAGATTTGTAATTTACATGTCCTAATCTATCATGCCATAAAATAGGAGACTCAAGCAAATAAACAGAAGACTTTTCTTTATTATAAGCTTAGGATACAAATACATGGATTTTTTATCCACAACTGCAACATTGGCCTTAAAAAGACCATCAACAAGATAACCCTTGCTCACATACATCCCATCCTTAGTAAGTACAAATTTATCTGATTTGAAAACCATTCTAAATTCTTTCTTACTAAGTATTGATGTAGAGATCAGATTCTTGCAGATATATGAAACATGTAGCACATCGTTCAGAGTAAGCTCTTTCTCAGATGTCCACTTCAGGATGACCTTTCCTTTTCCCTCAACCTTAAAGATGATGAGTTTCCCATGAAGAGTTGCTCATCTTGCTCTAGTTGATATTCAGAGAATAATAATTTCCCAAAGTAGATGTACCGAGTAGCCCCTGTTTCTACCTACCAAGCCTTATTGTTGGTCATCAGATTCACTTCTAATACTACAGCTGAAAGGTTTGGCGACGTATGGTCAGTCAGGTTTACCTGTTGATGGTTCTTCCTATTCTTTTTGGGACGGGTGTGATATTCATTTGCCTTATGTCCCTCTTTGCTGCAGATGTAGCAAGTTCGCTTAAAGCGCATGTTCTTGCCTTCTTGGACCTTGCCTTTGTACCCTTGGGCAGTCTTCTTCCGCTTTAAACCTTTGAAAGTAGACACTTTCCTCTTTGAGTCTTCGATCACATTGGCCTTGGTTTCATAGGAGTTCTTATCTCTCCTTTTCTCGGACTTCCGGTTGTCCTCTTCAATTCGAGCCTCACAATGAGATCTTCCAACTTCAGCTCCTTGTGCATGTGCTTTAGGCAGTTCTTGAAATCTCTTCATGCAGGTGAGAGTTTCTCCACAATAATAGCAACCTGAAAATTTTCAGGTAAATTCATACCTTCAGCCTCTATCTCGTGTAAGATAAGTTGAAACTCTTGCACCTGACTGGTCACAGTCTTATTGTCCACCATCTTGTACTCCAAAAATCATCCTACGATGAACTTCTTGGTACTAGCATCCTCAGTCTTGTACTTCTTATCAAGACTGACCCATAACTTCTTTGTCGTTGTGATTGAACTCTAGACATTGTAAAGAGAGTCATCCAATCCATTTAAAATATAGTTTTGGCAAAGGAATTCACCTTACATCCATGCATCGACTGCAAGGACTGAGTTCCGATCAGATTCGGGCTCTGCTGGATCCTCTTGCAGGAATTTTGCTAAATGCAGAGTGGTCAAGTAGAAGAGCATCTTCTGTTACCACCTCTTGAATCTGTGCCATCAAATTTTCCTGGCTTCTCCGGCTTCGAATTAGGAAGTGGAGCAGGCATCAAAGTTTGAATCTGCATATTTGGTGCCTTACTTGAGCTGTCTTGATTAGTCTCAGACATTTTCTATAATTTCAAGCAGAATAGAAGTAAGTAACTTCAATTATAATTATCTTAAGATTGTTAAGTTTAAGAATCAATCTGACAACTAATCAATGTCACCGATCTAATTGGCCAGGTCAGTGAATATCATGTGGGAGATTTTCATTCAATAGAATGTTCCTTAATTATAGAACCACCTTTCAATTACCTTCCTTGGTTAAACACCAATTGACTGGTATAAGTCAGTCTCAATATATTGTATATCAGTATAACCCCTATATAAAGAATATTAATTCACTTATACAGTACTTGAGTGAGGTACGCTTATAGCGATTCTTCTTAAGATAATTACTCCCCCGCTACGGTACTAACGGGTTACTGAACGCTAGTATCCTTAGAACAACACTCCTTCATGATATTTGGATAGCACTATCAAATCACCGTACAGTCGAACCGTAGTTAACCAGTACCTTCACAGAATTATCAATGCAGCAGGACCAAGATAAATCTCAGGAAGAATATTTGTATTTACTTTGGAGGAACACCCACTGTAGAGAAAGGAGGGAGATATAAGAATATTCTTCTTTGGAAGTTACAGATTCAGACACAATTCTAATAAAGAATCTGTTGAATTTTCTGAGCCTTCTTTCAGAATGAATCTTGCTTCAGAATTCGAGTTACTTCTTCACTTCGGAATTGCGCTCTGTTGCTGTGTTTGTGTTTCTAAAATGAAAGAAAGGAGCGCTATGTATAGCACTCCGGGAAGGGCAGAGGCATAAATTGGAGTCCGAATGGTTGCAATGCTCACAGACCGTTGCAACAGTTCATGTGCGGTTTCCTTTTAGCCGTTGCGCAGGTCTGGATAGCAGAGCAGGCGTGATCCACTATAACACCATACCCGTGAGGCCCAATTCAAAAAGAACCAGACTGGGTAGGATTACCGAACCCGGCTTCAGGCTCTGGCACTGGCGGCGGCGCCGCCGCCCCCTAATCGCGTGCGAAAACTCCAAGTACCCAAAGGGCACACCCTTTGTTCTCATATTTTTTTTTATTTAAACACTTTAAACTTTCATCCCATGTCCAATGTGGGACTAAATGCTTTTGCTACTTTTAGTCCTCTTTGGCTTTTGAATTAGACAAACTTTAGATTTGAATATCTCATTAATTCGAAGTCGGAATTGAACATGTGATATACCACATTCATTCCCAATGGAAGGAGAACACACTTCAATCGTTATCTAATTGATTCTATTAACGGATCTCACCGTAATTTAACTCAAAGATTCACATTTAATTCTTCATATTTCCAAATAATATTTAGCCTATTTCGATGCAAAGATTCCAAAGCCAAATTACCCATAGGAACAGCAATTGAAGATCTCTTATGTACACTAATTAGATTCTACAATGATCTCCTCGATCTGATCAGGCAAGTAACATCTTCGGTTTGACACGGACATGGCTTTTTTAATAGGCCTGACACACTTCTTGTAATTACACTCTTAGAAACTAACATAATCTCTTTTTATTTGATTTTCGTGGTGGTCAAACAAATGAGCTCAAGGGGCCTATTTATAGGACTCCTGGACCAGCTCAATGGTCACCCTTTCTTAATGAGGGTATCCCAAGAGACTTGTTGACTGAGTTTTTACCTGCACACAAAAATAAAGAATTTCAGAACTTAAGAATAAAGAGTGCAAGGTGCTCAATATTACCGTGATAGCAAGTGTCTATGCGGGTCGTGATTCACAAGGAGGGACTAGCGATGGAAGCTTTTTTACCAAATTCTCTTTTAAGTTATACATTCAATGGTTAAGGATCTTCTTTTAGTTCTTTAAAAGAAAAGAAAAATAGGTTAAAGTTAAGTTAGGAAGAAGATGGTAGATTGAGAAGGTAGAAAAATAGAAAATGGATATATACAAAGAAATTGAAAAGAGTAATAAAAGAGTTGGGAGATTATGGTATTGGTGATCTAAACTAAAATTAAAAGAAAAGAAAGTTAAAACCTAAAAAACTTACTTACCTCTTCGGCGCCTACTTAACTTTGACCCGTATCAACGATGTACCTTTGTTTGAAGGCGAGCGAAGTATGACAAATAGGATCTTCCCCATTCCCGATTTACACTATAAAATGAAGAGGCAAGCTACACTACCATAGAAATGGATATCCATCACCATAAGTCATCAACGACACTTACAAGGGCAAGGCAATTTCAAGGCTGCTAGAGTCATTTGGATTCACAAACACAGAAGAGGGAAGCAAACAAAACAAGAATAGAAAAGAAAAGAAAACTTCGACTTCATTCAAATAACAATGAAATAAAACATTACTTATACCGGTGTCACCCTCAGTACAAGCTTATTCTCATTCCTCCATGAAAATCTCCTCTCCTCTCAGTTACATAAAGAAAATAAAAATTACATAAAAGAAAACTAAAAACCTAAGTTACAAACTACAGAATAACCTAACTTCTACTCTCTGGTTGATCGTTCTCTGTACTCTCTGAAAAACCCAGTATTTATAGGTAAAACCTAACGGTGAGGAGCGAACGAAGATAGGGGGAGCAAACGCTCCCCCAACTCCTCTAACAAAGTTACGAAAACGTGGCTTTGGCCGTGTTTTCGTAGCCTAGGTATGGCCAAGTGACCACATCCAGAGGGGTACAGCTACTCATGTGGTGATATCCCCTTATCTAGTTCTAGTTTTCGGTTTCAACTCCTGAATTTGACGAAATGACCTTTAATCTCTGGCTTTAAACAATTAATTTGGGAAGATTTATTTTAACCAGTTTCAACTTCTCTGATTTGCCATGATCTGTCCGATTTTCTGATTTCGAATTAATTTTAAATTAAATCAGAATTTTGATGGGCTTTTTGACTCTTTCTCTTTCCTTTCCTTTAGCAATGGGCCCGCATATAAATTAGACAATAATTAGGATTAAAAGCATAGTCTATTATATAATAAGTTGAGAATGTGACAATGAGTGTGCAATATCAGTGACCGTTCACTTGTTTAGATTCATGAATCCAACCCAACAGTCTCCTTTTAATGAGTGTAGCCCAATAGTTATCTGGATCGATGTATCTAGTCCAAAACTCTCCATTTTTTAATTAGGGAAGTTATTCATTAAATCCAACCCAAGATTCTTCATCTCTTAATAAGGGAAGTCCAAGGGATTTCATTGTATGGAGACTAATGGTCTTGGCTACATTAATCAGACCTAGCCTAAGCCCAAATCCAACTAGTTTGTACCTGTGGAGAATTAATTAGACAAAATTTTCTTAGCTTGCCTTTAACAAACTTTAAAACCCGTGACTTTTAGTGTGGGCAAAATAAAAGCCTTACCATGGGCCATTTAGATTTTTTGTAATATATGCATACTAAAATATGTATAGTTTGAAAACTGTTTCATTTTTGGAAAGCAATTTTGCATAAAATTTCTAAAAATCCCCAATAAGTTCTATCAATGATAATGTTTAAATCATTGTTGTTGGCCCAAAGACCTATCACTTTAGTTTTGATGATAACTAACTCATGTAGTTATAGTACTAACGATCTTGTGTTTATTAAGTTTCAAATATTCAATCTAGATCTTAGTTGGTGTTTAGCTTCAATAAAATATTTGAAGTCAATTTTTGAATCTAGCACGTGTTGATTCAATAGGTCAACAGAAAAATCATATCTAGTATCCAAGAGGAGTCTAACTCGAAAGAATCAAGTTTGAATCAAGTTTAAATAGAGAATAAAATCTTCAAGAAGACTTGAGGGAATTTGTGAGTTTAGATCTTTTATATAGTATGAATTAGTTTTGATTGCTCTAGTTTACACACACAAATGTTTTCATGCTTCGGTTTAAACGGGTTAAACCAAATGAGTTTTTCATTTTGAATTTAACTAGAATATATTTTTAGTTTCATCAATAGATTCATCAAAAACAAAGTTATATCATTTTATATTGTATTAGATTATATCCATACACATTGGACGTAAATTAAGTTTCAATAGTTTGTTTTTGTATTTATACAACTTTTTTAAAAAAACTAGATTTTAATTTAAAAAATTAGTTTTTAGAAAAATACAGTTTTGTTCTTAGGATTGAAATTCTTTATCTCAAAAACAAGTTCATACGTTTGTGATATGTATCAATTTTTTATCACACATATTTGTACTTCACTGTATTTACATAAACTTATTTTTGTAAAATTTACTGAGATTTATTGGTTTTAAATAGAGATGTAAAAAGATGTTTAAATGTTTTAAATATAGAGTTTTTAGGCTAAGCCGGTCGATTGCACGGTCGATCGACGTGCACAACCCAAGAGAGTTAGAAGTTCAGTCTACTGGCCATTAGACTAGAGCAGAGATTGGCCGACCGACTGGTCGACCGACATTATCTGCAAGACTCTCGGATTTTCTCGGTTAACTGACCAGAGAGCATTGCTCTCTAGAGTTTGGCTCTGTCGACTGCCCGGTCGATCAGAAACCCTAACGGTCATAAATATGATTGTTGATGGTCGACCGCCTGGTCGACCGACAAGTCTCTTTGGCTTGGGTTCAGACCCCAATGGCTAGTTTCTGTTTGGCCTAGAAATAGGGGTTTTGAGGAGAGTTTTTCTCTAAGATTTTTTAAGTTAATTTTTTTTCATCTTTAGGAAAGCTTACGATAAGTTTTTGGGCTTAAAATTCATATCTTTCTTGTGTTTGTTTCAAGGTTGAGAAGTTTTGAAAAATAAAAAAATAAGTTTTTGGGAAACACATGTTTTGTTCTTCAAAGTTTCTATATCTTAATATAAGTTTTCCCAATTATTTTCTAAAGAGCTTCATTTTTAAAATCTTTATTTTTTACAAGCTTGAGCTATCATTGCAAAATTATCCTTTAGGATCTTGTATTGTCAGACTTTTGGTTTATGATCTTTGAGATCACCAAGAATTGTAACCTCCTCTTTACTTTGTGCATTTCACTTTGTGCCTTGGCTTTTGCCCTTCCTCTTCCGTAGAGGTGATTTGCTTTGTGCAATTGGTTTTTTTCCTCCTCGTGTGTAGAGGATTGAGGTTTGTATCTTTTGAAGAGTTTCTTTATGGAGATAGTAGAAATTTTCACGCGGTGAAGGCGAGACTTAGAGCAAGTGGCTCGAAGCTCGAAACATATCCTTATATTTATGTTTGCAATCTCTCAACTCAACTATATTTTTTTAATATCTTGCATTGATATTATTGCTCATCTATATATACTTGATATTGTGCCTACACTTGTATTAATCCAAGAGAGCTATTGAATCACCTCGATTCTTATAAAAGAGGAACCTTGAGGAGAAATTCTAGAGCCATTCACTGGGAACTCAATTTCACTCTTTGGAATCTATTTATGTTTATTTTTATTAGTGTAAATGTTTTTAATTCCGCATTTGATTCACCCTCTCTAGGTGAACTTTCACTTGGTATCAGAGCTAGTACTCCTGATGTTCAGTTTAACTGCCGAGGAGTGATCATTGATTTGCTAATCTCTATATTTATCTTAGACACTAATGAATTTCTTGCTTCACCTATGTTTGATGTTTTTAATATCAATATGTGAAAAATTAAAATGAGTTTATCTTAAAGTCTTAGGATACATGTCTATCTTGTCACTACAAAAGGTCATATATTGATAATGGTAAATATTTAGAGGTAAATAGACAAGTCATGATTGCACTTAAGCAAACCCTTAACAAAGATTATATTTCTAGGGTTTCTAATTATAATTCCGCTTTTAGAGTATGGAACACATTGATCTCTATTGAAGAACAAATTTTAAATGAGACGGAGAGAGAATCAAGTGAAGATTCCGACCAAGTATGCTTCATGGTCTAAGGGAATGATTCTTTTAAGGTAAATTT
This sequence comes from Agave tequilana, assembly GCA_038442645.1. Classification (NCBI taxonomy): domain Eukaryota; kingdom Viridiplantae; phylum Streptophyta; class Magnoliopsida; order Asparagales; family Asparagaceae; genus Agave; species Agave tequilana. Next base: position 78,970 of record JAVJIF010003533.1, read on the forward strand.
AGAATCCGATATTGATGATGATGCTCTCAAGTAAAATGATGAGATTGCTATATTTGTGAAGATTTATTGCAAAAATATAAAATGTTGAAAAATAAATGTTTAAATGTGAAGAAAGAAAATGAGTCTTTATCTTCAAATCTTGACTTTGTTTAAAAGAAAATGACATATGAGAATATTTCTCTTGAAAATAAATTTGAAAATATTTCAAATGAAAATGTTTCCTTATTTTCAAAACTTGACATTATTTTAAAAGAAAAGAAAATAATTTTGAATGAAATTATTTCTTTAAAAAATCAAATTGCTTTGATTTCAAAAGAAAATTAATCTTTGAAAAAGAAGATTGTTTCAAAAGAAAAGATTTTCACTTCTTCTAAAGTGAAAAAGAATTTAGTATCTCAGACTTCTCATGCAAATAATGTTATTTCTTCTATTGGTAAAAATGAGATTTGTGTTTTAAAAAATAAGATTGATTGTTTAGGCTCTACCTTGAGCAAATATGCTTTTGACCATAAACGATTGAAATTCTTATTTCAAAAGAAACAAGCTCTACATATTCATGCACATACACATCATACTCAAAAGTATGCCAACGTGTATCATTACTCACATTGTGGTCATAAAGGTCATCGAGCTAAGTTTTATTTTGATAGATTAATTGTTGTGAATACAAATATATGGGTTCAAAAAGATACTGACCCCCGAGGACCCAAGGTTTGGGTACCAAAATATTGGCCCAAAGGCCCATCGCTCTAGTTTTTTTGATGATTAACTCATATAGTTATAGTACTAATGATCTTGTGTTTAATTAGTCTCAGATATTTGATCAAGATCTTAGTTAGTGTTTAGCTTCAAAAAGGATTTAAAGTCAAGTTTTAGTGCTAGCACATGTTGATTCAAGAGCTCGCGCATCAAGTTCACATTAAGTACTCAAGAGGAGTCTAGCTCATTGGATCAAGGTTTGGACCAAGTCAAGAAAGAGAGGAAGTTTCTCAAGAGAAGATTTCAAGAGTAGACTTGTGTCTAGTTTGTTTGTGGTAAAATTTTATTTTTATATAAAATGTAAAGGATACAAATCTTTTTCTCTCACACATCCACCTTCATAAGAATACAAGAACTGGAGTACGCCAGTTGGAGTATTCTCAGATTATCAGAAGTTTAATGTATTTAATGAATTGCACTAGACTCGCTATTGCTTACGCTGTAAGCAAGTTAAGAGATACACTAGTAACCCTAGTGATGATCATTAGACTGCTCTGTTACGAGATTAGGTTACGTATCACATACCAAAGAATTTGCCTTTATACGTGACCTGTACTTGAAAGATACAGTGATGCTAATTGGATTGGAGATTCTGAGGAATCAAAATCAACTAGCGGATACGTATTTACTGTAGGAGGAGCAGTGGTATCTTGAAAATATTTCAAACAAACATGTATTGGCCGTTCCACTATGGAATCATAATTTATAGTCTTAGATAAGGCCGGAGAAGAAGCAGAATGGCTTCGATAATTTTTGAAAGATATGTCTTTATGGCCAAAGTCAGTGCGCGCTATATGCATTCACTGCGATAATTAAGCAGCTATATTTAGGGCACAAAATTTTATATATAACGGTTACTTTAAATATATTCGTCGTAAACATAATATCGTTAAGCAGTTGCTCTCAAATGGAATTATCTCTATTGATTTTATCTCGTCAAAAGATAATTTAGTGGATCCGTTTACTAAAGGTTTAAGTGGAGAGCGTATAAACTGCGCATCGAGAGGAATGGGTCTAAAAGCCTAACCATGCCGAGTTAGCTTAATGGAAACCTCACTTAGCAACTGGAGATCCCACAGACTAAGTTCAAGAGAAAAAACTAGTTATGATTGACTCAGCAAGTAAGCATTTAGGAGTTTGATTCCAATCCATTCCTAAGGTGGACTCAAGTGCTTTCTACAAGTGGATAAAGGATAAGCTTAACGCTTTTAATGATGCTTATATCTTGTTATTAAAACAAGTATAGTAGAGTAGACTACTCTTAATAGGATGATCACTTATGTGAGTATAGAGCTGGGTCGGCTCTTTGGGAATTTCTATGGAGGCTGTTATTCCCTAAAGATACTCTCTGAAACTAAGAATGTCCAGGGCCAAAATGGACACAACCGAGAACCAAAGTTGATTTGAAAAGTTACTGTGTGAAGCTTGTTGACTTGGCTTACACTAACGGCTAACAGTTCAAGTCTTAGTTCACTGATTAGCTAGTAAGTCCGATAAAGTTTTCGCTATGAAAGGTTCAAGACCTAGTTCACCTATCTTGATGCAGTTTCTTTTCTAAAGTACCTTTCACTATAGAGTCAGTCTCTCTGTGTGTCAATTCCTTAAATCTCTATTCATTGTGGGGGATTATTGGAAAATATGAAGAATTAAATGTGAATTTTTGAGTTGAATTACGGCGAGATTCGTTGATAGAATTAATTGGATAATGGTTGGAGTATGTTCTCCTTCCATTGGGGATGAACGTGGTATATTCACTTGTTCAATTCCGACTTCAAATGAATGAGATATTCAAGTATAAAGTTTGCCTAATTCAAAAGTCAAAGGGGACTAAAAGTAGCTAAAAGCATTTAGTCCCACATTAGACATGGGATGAAAGTTTGAAGTGTTTAAATAGAAAAAATGGGAAGAAAGGGTGTGCCTTTTGGGTACTTGGAGTTTTCGCGTGCAATTAGAGGTAAACCATGCTCCCGCGCGCGCGCCGGCGGCAGCCGGCCGGTGCCAGTGTCAGAGCCCGGGCTCATGTTCGGGTTCGGGTTCGGTAATCCTGCCCGGTCTAGTTCTGTTTGAACCGGGCCTCACGGGTACGGTGTTACAGCAGATCGCGCCCGCTCCGCTATCTGGACCTGCGCAACGGCTAAAAGGAAACCGCACATGAGCCGTTGCAACTATTCGAACTCCAATTTACACCTCTGCCCTTCCCGGAGCGCTATAAGTAGCGCTTAGAAAATTCAACAAATTCTTTAATAGAATTGTTGTCTGAACCTGTGACTTCCAAAGATGAATATTATTCTCTCTCTCTCCTCTTTCTCTACAGTGGGTATTCCTCCAAAGTAAAGACAAATACTCTTCCTGAGATTTGTCTTGGTCCTGCTGCATTGATAATCCTGTGAAGGTACTAGTTAACTGCAGTTCGACTGTACGGTGATTTGGTAGTGCTATCCAAATGCCTTGAAGGAGTGTTGTATCTTGGGAGACCAGCGTCCAGTAACTCGTTAGCACCATAGCAGGGGACATAATTGTCTTAAGGAGATTAGCTATAAGCGTACCTCACTCCACATACTGTATAAGTGAATTAATATTCTTTATACAGGGGTTATACTGATATACAGTATATTGAGGCTGACTTATACCAGTCTAATTGGTGTTTAACCAAGGAAGGTAATTGAAAGGTGGTTCTGTAATTAAGGAACGTTCTATTGAATGGAAAACCTCACACCTGATATTCACTGATCTGGCCAATTAGATCAGTGACATTGATTAGTTGTCAGATTGACTCCTAGACTTAGCAAATATAACTTCAAACATAGCGTTCAAAGACGCACAACAGCTCTACTACAAGAGCTTTTGGGTTCCAATTACAAAAAAAAAATCCACTTCCTTCTAATCTATTTTTCTTCTGTTCTAACATTTATATACTCTAGTTAATATCGTACATGCAAACATGGAAAGGTGGGAGAATTTTGTATTCCTACGTCTCTCATACCACCGACCCAATTCTACCCATTGCAACGAACACACTCCTCAGTCTTGACTATTGATCCTAGCAATTTCATATTAGCCTATAAAAGTTTAGTTAGAAAAAATAATCTTATACTATGATGAGGCCACTGAATTTGATGCTAGGTATCTATCTCTTTATGCTATATATATCCCTAAAAGAATCTTCAAAGTTTGTAACTTTCTCCACGTACAACTTGTAATCTGCTATCGTGTCCCAAAACCAACTAAAGGTAAAACGAGCTAGCTCCACGAAGCCTTCTCACGACAGAGAAAAATAAAAAAAATTACAAATCCTTGAAAAAATCGGATACAATAATTGAATGTTTTTAGTATGTCAGTATTATCTATATTCATGTTAATAATAATATAAGCGATATTGATACTAAAAATTATTAACTTATACTGGTTTAATGATATTTCTTAAGCTCTAGAAGCACGGAAACTTTGGATAATTTCGTATCCACCGACTAATTTGTTTCCGCTAACACACGTTTTATTCCTAGGATTTGTACCAGTCTTGACCCTAACTATCCAATCTAATCTAAGATTAGCTCACCGAAACCTCCGAAAGTGGACCCCACTAACCTTAATCCCATTCTCTGGTAATAATAGAAATATAAACCGCGGAATAAGTCGCCGAGTTCCACCGACCACAAAGCTACGTCCAGTTTAATTAATTCAATTAAAAGCATTCCCAAAATTCTTGTTACTGAAAAGTCCTCATCCAACCAAATAATTAATTCTAAATACCAAATTTAGCTCTTACCCACCTCGAGGGGGCGGTGACCAACCCCCCAATTTTCTTTAATAGCAAAACAGGTCCAAATCAACTCTCTGGGGTCACTTTCGCAATTCAACACGCATACTTTTCTGCAAGAAACCCCAGAATCACGCACGAATCTTGGCGAAAACGAGAGGGCGAGGTGTCTCGTTTTTATGCCCTGGGCGGTGCCCCAACTCGAACCCGGCCCAATAGGTGGAACCTCTGGCCCGTAAACCGCGGTCCCATCACCGCCAATTATTGAATCTTATCCAAAATCCTAATTAAATTATGCTTGGTTTATGATTCTTATCTAGAGGGGCCTCACGGAGCGGTGACCACATCGCTCTCTCGAGAGGTTGCGGGGAGACGTCTGGATGACACGTGGCGGAGGGTGGAGCCATCAGGATCCGAACCGATACGACCCGAACCGGATAGATTATTGTCGACCTCACGTCATAATCTCTCTCGTAACGTTAATTAAGAACGGTAAGCTTGGCTTCTTGGCTGCCACGATATACGTGAGTCAAAAAAGGACACGTGGGATGCTAGCGTTGGTCCAACCCATGCACCTCATGCACGTCGGTTGGACCGCCAGTGATCGGTAGTTAACTGACACTAGTCCATTGTGGTATTGGGCATGGATCCAATAAGTCCACATGACATGCGGATCCAAGAGTGACACATTTCTAGAGTGAGTTGTTAATAAAGTGATCCATTTTCTCTATATAAAAAAAAAGTGACCTCCGCGATCTAAAAACTTTATCTTACTAATGGTAGTTTAATTAATGAGTGTTGATACAATTTTCAAGGTTTTATATCATTCGTGTCACTTGTGTGAACAATATTTGTGAGCCATATAGTTTATCTAAATGCAATCGAACACATGAATCATGCAATATTAAGTCTGCTCAAGGACATAGATTATTAGTTGTTTCTATTGTATATACGTTGTTGATTTTTGAAGAAAAAGGACATAAAATTTTATTTGAAGAACCAAAAACAAAATATCTTTATTTAAACTTTTTCTCAATTAAAAAATTCTCTCATTTTTTTTTCTCTCAAAATTTTTCTTGTTTGTTCATTACAAAATATGGACTATGCCTCTTCTTTTATAGGCAAAAACAATACAAATCCTACTCAAAAACAAACTCCTATTCCTAATCTAATACTTACTTTATTAAAAGAAAATAAGAAACTCTTAAACTAAACATAATATAATTATGATTTTAAGACTAAATTTTAGAAACTCGAAAAAATCCTAAGCCTACTTAAAATATAACTTTTTTATTTTTATGAGGTTTTGAATTACAACTTCCAATAACCACCCTTATTTCAAATCCTTCATAAAAATTTTCGCTTTTAGTTTTACATAGCAATTAAACTCCTCTTTGGTTTTTATAAACTATTGAGATTTTCTTTTTAAACTTTCTACTTTTGTATCTCCATTATAATAATCAAAAGTACTTTTTCCTCTTCCTCTAAATTCTTATTTCTGTTGTTGGACTCTACCTTGAATTTTTATTAACTGTGACCTTTGTACTCTTTTTTTATATTCTTATTTTTTGTCTTGATAGTGTCAACTCCTTTTTGATGATATTGTCTTTAATTAGATAAAGTCATCGTGTTTTGCTTGCACTTTAATGATCTTTACGACATCTTCAAGGGTTACTTTCACTTAGTCATTCTATCTCTTCTTCTCATGTGTGTTTGATTTTTTTCCGCTGCTAAAATAGGTATCATTTTTTTTCGTATTTTGCTGTTGAAAATGGAATTTTTTTAATGATTTTTATTCTTCTTCTTGTCTTCCTTTTTCTGCCCCTTCTTCACTCTCTTTCTTCTCTTTTTTCCTTCCTTCTCTTTTTCTCTCTTCTTTTCCTTCTTTTTCTTCTCGCCTTTTTCTTTTTTCTCTTTTCATAATCTTGCTCTCATGATTATTTTCAGATTCTATGAGTATATCTTCTTTGAACTCTTTGATTTTTTGAACTTCTTTCATATCTTTTTTAAGTGTTGAGCTTCTTGAATTCATCTCATCGTTTCTTTAAACATTTTAGTTTTTTGAGTTGTCTCGAACTTTTTGTCTTTCGCAAAATATTTCAAGCATCTTGTCGTTTCACCTACAATATCAAAAACATCTTTATCGATTGCGTCATATATTAAGGGATTCGTCATGTTGTTTTGTATTGTTAAGATTCTCTCAGTTGATTTTAATTTGTCTTTATCTTTTTGCTTCTCTTAACTTTTTTCCACAATCTCCTAAACATTTTGTGAGATTAAAACTTCTTTCATCTTTATACTCCAACTCTTATAGTTGTTTTTTGTGAGATAAAGAACAATAAGTTAAAATTATATGTTAGCCACTTCTTTCTCTTTTTAATGTTTTTTTTTCTTTGCAAGCCGCGAATACAAACCAAGCTCCGATGCCATTGTTGATTTTTAGAGAAGAAGAA